>CAIGRQ010035850.1:0-15571 GCA_903798375.1 Fraxinus sp. D2006-0159
TACCAAAATTGCACTTTGAATCCTTAGGTAATTAGGAAATTACACCATCTTAAATAAAATTGCATTGCCCATACCCATAATACTATGTTACCTATAATTTATATATAATTTATATTATCAATTCAATTAAGTCCCTAAAATTTTTAAATCCATTTTTTTTTATAGAAAATTCCGGGATGTTACAGTTAGTTTCTCGATATTTGAGTTTGCCCTAATCACTGGATTGAGGATTACAGGTGACAATGCAGCCACTGAAAGAAGCAACATGCTGTACGAGACGTACTTCTAAGGACAAGAGACGATGCTTTTACCCCTGTTGATGGTCGCGATCATGGAGTGCGACCAAATGTTAGATAGATTGAAGCTTGGGCTGGTCTACATCCTTGAGAGCGTGATGAGATGTCATCACAAAAAGACTGCTATCCGTGTGGCCGAAGATGTTTTGAGGACACGGTACTGAACTTACACGTTATTATTCAATTGTAGGTACGATTGCAGCATATTTGCAATAAAATACATTGAGTTTTTGAGTATTGGATATAGGGTTGATGGAATCAACCAATCATGGATACAAAACTGGAGGAATAAATTAACGTGCGATTTGTATGAATTCAAATGTGATCAGTAAATATTGTATATTTAATTGTTCATTTATTTATGAAATAATTGTAAACATTGAAAAACTCATATAAACATTGTATATTTAATTGTTTATTCATTTATCAAATACTTATAAATATTATAAATTCATGTAAATATTGTATATTTAATTATTTATTCATTTATCAAATATTTGAGCTCTAGGTCCCTCAACTATGATTTTATACAATTTGGTCATTCATTTCACGGCGATACTATTACATATCGATCTAATTGTCATTTGGGAAAATCTGACTTGTACAAAATTGACGAGTATGCCTTATTGCTCCATACTTGCCGCACCTACGTGGTCAAGAAAACTCTTCGGTAAATGATATTCTAGACGTACGTGGATGTTCGGACCATGCGGTTTAACTTACGGTAGCAACAAACTATTAAGTGAGAGAATATGATCGGGAACTTCTCACTCGACTTTATTAGGTAGAGGAAATATAGTATCAGCATATGCTGTTCTCCAATAATCAGTCATGTAATAAGGAGAGCATAATGTTCTCGCTATAAAGCATTTATACATAGCCACTGCGACTGCATGCTCACATGGAACAATCTCCAATTGAAATCGACGACAGTGCATGTGTTATCGATCAAGTCCACCATGTCATATTACGTGCACATTTTACATAGAATCACAACTCATCCAGTGGTTCAACTTTCTCGCAAGCTCTGCATCCTTGAAAAGTTTATCCTTTTGAGTTGGGAGTAGCATGCTTGTGCAACTTTGTGGTTCTGCACATTGATCTTGAAACCACTGCTGCAACTTGTTATGATTGTTCTCAATCATTCGAGGATTGACAACTCTCGATTATTCTTGAATAAAGTATTGAGAGACTTTACATTATTTGACGTCATCATATTGTATTGACGTCTTGAAAAATATGATCGTGCCTAGTGTTCAATCCCCATTTTTGTCAGATACTCTCATACCAGTAATGATTTATTTCGTATTTCCACATGAACTTATTACACTCTTCAACACTATAAGCTTCGGCCACTCTCCTGAACAATGAAACGATACCTTTGCCTCGATACTTAGTCTTTAGGTTGCCTTGTATATGGTACATGCAATATCCATAATGTGCCTCGGGAAAAATTTCAGCGATACCATTTATTATATACGGTCCTCGATTAGTTACAAAGGTAAGGTCCTCGACTTCTCTGATTATTTTCCTCAACTTTGTGAAGAATTACCGCATCGGCAGATCATTCTCGCTATCGACTATGCCGAATGCAAGAGGGTAAATTTGGATGTTAGCATCTTGACATGTTGTAATAATTAACTTGCCTGATTATCTAGGTTTTAGAATTGTACCATCGACTAGAATTAGGGGTCGCATCGCATT
This sequence comes from Fraxinus sp. D2006-0159, assembly GCA_903798375.1. Lineage (NCBI taxonomy): Eukaryota > Viridiplantae > Streptophyta > Magnoliopsida > Lamiales > Oleaceae > Fraxinus > Fraxinus sp. D2006-0159. The sequence continues at coordinate 2,001 of CAIGRQ010035850.1, forward strand.
TCAAAATCCTTGAATGCATTGTCCAAGGGCCGTGAAGAAAAATTTAAAGCAATTCTCACCCTCTGTCTCAATAAAAATGCCGAGCCAGGATTAGTTGTTCCTATTTTATGGCAGTACCTGGCCGATTTAGCATAGATCTCCTCGGTCGAGCCCATTAAATGGCCTTCCAGGCTTTCGGTAGCTCATGACCACTCCATACTCTAGACGAACATCGTTAATGATGTCCGAATGTTTGTAGATCGTCCATGGGTCCTAATACTTATGCATTATCTGTCGAAAAATAAACCATGCTCGAGCTTATCTGTAATCATTTCGACGAATTCCCACTTCGCAAGTATGTTCCCAATTATACTTGAGAAATACAAAGAAATCATTCGTGTCCATTTTTGTAGCTCGTGAACGCCAACGACAGCTATCGTCGACGTAGACAATCGTCAACAATAGCTTGTTTGATTTCTTAACTTTGAATTCAAAGTTGTATTTCGGTGCAATTTGATGCACAGCTTTCTGCAAATTTTTCTTTATTTCAAATAGTAACTCGACATACAAATCATCATCATCGGGAACCACACACGAAGAATTAGATGACGGTCCACTCATTCTAGCCCTTGCACTCCCACCCCACTCATGTCTCTGACGGGATAAAGTAATCAACTTTTCATTTGTAAATTCCTTGTCATTCTCGTTGTCGTGAACTACCGATGAAATTCTCGTTTTACGAGCTTTTTCCACCGTGTCCCAAAAATCATTGTCATTGTGATCCCCTCCAACCGAATTTTCATGTCCACCTTCGACGACATCCTTCTTCACTAAAGTCACCTAAAGATGAGTCGTGTACATTTTGTTCAATTCAAATAGATAATTCACTTCTTCATAACTGCAAGACGAAACAGAGTTTTTTTAAGAAAATACATAGTCGAAAATTCAACTCGACTAGACAACATAAATTTAAAAAAATAGAGGAAACAGTCGGCTGCTCGAAGCCGGCATAGCCAGCCGACTGTTTCGGCTGTTAAGCATATAAATTTTTTTTTGCTATTTTTATCGATTAAAACGTATAAAAATTTAATAAAAATGAAATAAAACATAATACCTAACGATTCGAAGTGATTGATATTAAAAAAAAAAAGCATTTCCTTCTTCAGTGTTCGATAAATTTTAGAAATTTTGATGTTGAAGTCGATGAAAGTTGAGAGTTTTTATCTGTGTAGGAATAGACACATAAGAAAAGTTAAGTGATTTTGAAATTTTAAGTAGGGAGTGTTTGATTTTCAATTGTTAACTAAAAGGGTAATATTATCTTTTAAACAAAACAATATTTTGTAATTGTATAACTTATTTAGAGACATTTTTGTCTTTTTACATCTAAAAAGTCAATGTGAAAATATAACATAGTCGAAAAGCTAAAGTGAAAATTGAGCTTGTTGACCTGACCATTTTAAAAAGTACCCCATGTAAATAGAGTGTGGATAGCTATAAAGCAGCTCAACAATATACTTTTGTGAATGAACAATGGAATTGAAGTAAACAGTGTAGAACCAAATTTGCTACGGTGTAGAACTAGTTTGAAACCAGTCAAGTGTGAATACTCCTGGGCAAAAATGAAAGATAAATGTGGATTGCCTATATATATAAAAGTCTTAGGAGAATATAGTAATATTAAGGAAAATTGCAGTCATGGTCCTAAACCTTTCTTTTCTTCGCAAAACTTTACCAGACATTTTATTGATGTCACCCACAATCCTAAACTTTTCATTTTATTGCAGCCCGAGGGTAGACATATTAATTTCATCCATTTAATCGTTAATTTATTAAAAAATTGACTTTGACCAAATATAAAAGTGGTAGATAATAACTTTATAATTTTAAAATAAAACAAATGAAAAATTAAATATAAACAAGAAATAGAATAAAAGGAACTGTTCATCATCTTCTTGCCAACCCCATTCCTACCCTCCAACTAAACCCAACGAAATTAACCTACCACCACAACCAACATAAAACCCACCATCTTATCATGAATTTCATCACCCAAAATCACAATTTTTTCTAGCCTAGAACCTATTTTTTCACTTTGCAAATTAGAGTGTAACAAATGGATGAAAATGGCAAGAAACTATACCAATGAAAAATCACTTTTCACATACCCCGCTTCAAGTTTGACAACAACAAAAAGCAACCACACAAAAAATTCATTTTGCCAATTTTTAAATCTTTGATGTCCAATCTAGTTGTTTCCTTTGGCCAGACTTTCAAGCATTTGTTTGTTCAAGTATGCAAAGATTTGGAATCACCCGTACTCTGCCTAATGGCTAAACTCCTGACTTTACTAATATAATTCCTAATTTCGCTCTACAATCCAACATTCTGGATTTGAACACCCGAATCCGCCTGAGTATTCACAAGTTGAGTCTACTATTACTTCTTCCATGGGATTTGGATTAAGGAGTCGAGATAATGTTATGAGATAAGCAAGGAGGCGAGCTGAATAGGTGAAAGAAAGGGAAGAGGAAGATCAGATCAAAACCAGAAGAAGAAGAGGCAGCCAATAGTTCGGAAGAAATTCAAATATCGAGGCGGTATCGTTTTAATTGATTTCTATAGTGTAAAAGTGGAAACATGTTTTCTTTGATTTTTTATTTCCTTAGCTTTCTATTATAGTCACCAGATGAAGGAGAAAATGGGTGAATGATCGTTGTGAAAAATCCCCTTTTCTCTGATTCTTTATCTCTAAACCTTTCTTCTTCTTATCTTCTTTTATTTCCTATTAATTGTTGTAATTGAACTTCTTTATTGCAATTAGTATACTGGATACTGAATTTCATTTTCAATTCTAATTTCTTATTGTTGAATTGTTGGATTTGGGTTGAGCTTTAGTTGTTGGATTTGGGTTGAGATTAAAGCTCAACCATAACATTTGGTATCAAAGCAGCAACGTGATCTGGGCATGGCTGAAACTAGAAGTAAATCAAATGAGGAGCACCTTAAGAAGAGGTTAGACAAGGAAATATCATATTTGGGTGTGGCCTTTATTGAAGGTGTTATGTACGAAGCATGGTAAGATAAAACTGTAGCGGAATAAATCTTCAATTGTGGATTCTGGGCTCAGAAAACAACCAAAACGAGCACTACATACACCAAGGCTCGACCCAAAAACTCCACACCCAATTGCCGTAAGTTTCATTCTTGTATTAACCTACAAAGGATCAAGAATGGTTGATGCAATGAACCACAAAGGAAGGAAGAAGAAAGAAAGTAATGGTTCAACAAAATCACCAAGAACGGTTGCCCCTCTTCCACATAATCGATTGCAACACACGGCTAGTTTTTGGGAGGGATGGATACATATATATATATATATATATATATATATATATGGATTATGTCACAAATAATTGGGCCAAAGAACTTCAATTGAATGGGTCAACTTAATAACAAGGTAAATGAGCTAAGTTAATAGACTAACAATAATCCAAAACCACACACTAATCAAACCACCAATCCATCTCCAACTTGGGCCTTCCAAAGGTATAGGTCGTATTTGAGTCGAGCCAAGTTTATGGTGTCGATAAATTATCCGTCAACTATTTTAAATCATTGCCCGAATTTATTGGGTATCAAAATCCAACAAATCTTCACCTTGATACCAGTCAATCTACAAGCAACCAAAACACACAGTTTATATTTGTATAATCAAGGTAACCAATAAAATAAGTATCACATATCTTACCTCGTGTTTCAAATCCAAAACACATATCATACTTGCTCCATGTACTCACCAGGGCTTAGATCAAGAACACCCAAGTAGAAGCAGATAATCACAACAATTAATCAAGAGTAAATAAACATACGATAGAGATATCATATAAGATAACACAATTTTTTTCAAAAAATACATGTTCACATAGAACAATAGATTACACCAAATTAATCAATAGGCCAACCCATATGCAACAAATGCATAATGACCCCATAAAGAAGATATCGTCACACTTATCATATCTCATTCCGTGTTGCTCACACCTCGAGAACACACATCTCACATCATCGCCCACCTTGCTCACTAGACTAATCACTCAACCTATGTCTAACTAGTAAGCCACAATAGATCCTAAGTCCTTGGGATAATTCTCTATCACTACATCACTTTTCCCAACCTAAGTGGACAATGGGTCTCCACCTAACACAAGTGATAGAAGCGTCTCTCTCACACTCCACCTGATCAGGGTCTCTTCACAGATAAAGGATTCCAATATTTGATCACCTCTCCACTTGTAATCCAAATGTCACACTCCATATCCTCGGTACAAAAACATCAATGTACCCCTAGGCATCTATACTCAATCTTATCAAAAGACATACAACGCACTGCTAATGCATCCCAAACCACTATGCATGTAAACAATTACACCAAGTAATAAGATCACTCCAATCATGCTATTGCATATATCAAATACATTGAAATGGAACATATAATCATGTAACTGAATTGAGCAATCACACACATGCAGAAAGGATTATATACGAATGCACATGCAATAACTAGGTTTATTCTTAATAAACCTCACTAAGGTCATCACTCGACCCTATAGCTACATTTGCCACATCTTTCATCTTACCATTCTACTTATCCTTTTTCTTCTTAGGACAGTCCCTAATAAAGTGTCCAGTCTTACCACAACTTTAACACCGTCTACAACTGGATTTCTCTCATCCATTGTCCTCTTCTTACCACCATCATCACCCTAGTCACTACTTGAATCACTAAAACTTCATTCTACTCCTCATCATATGTAACTCATCACTCATCTTATCATCATTTTTAGCCTTAATCTCCATCTCCTTACTTCTAAGAGAATCAATGACAATTTCAGGTGTTAAGGTGTCCCTACCATATTTAATCGCATTTTTAACCTCTCTATATAAATCGGGCATAGAATTAAGAAAAATGATGGCCTTATAAATTTCAGATACATTCTCATCACAATTAACGATGTCTTGAACCAACTTGTTAAAAATATCCAAATTATCATCAAGATCATTTGAAAGATCCATTTTAAAGCTAAAAAATCTTTCAAACAAGTACAATTTATTAGGAGTAGACTTAAGCAAATATAAGTCCTCCAACTTTTGCCAAAGTTCTTTAGTAGAATCAAGTTTTCCAACTTTTCTCAAAATGGTGTCGGATAGGTGTAAAATAATTAAGTGTAAGCAAGTTCATCATATTTTTTTTTTTTTGGTTAAATTTGTAGAAAATTTGACGTATATGGCATTTGAAACTTTTTGTTGAACCAAAATTACATTCATCTTTTGTTGTTAAATTGAAAAATTCCCTTTCCCATTGAAAATTTCAATTTCGAAATGTGAAAAGATTTTGAAAAATAGAACAACCAAAATGTACAAATAGGTTATACAAAGTAATTCTAAGGCAACAATATACCCCGTTCTAAATTTCCAAAATTTCGTGAGACTCGAGATCTCATATCAAGGGAATGTTTAAACGGGTCAAATCTTGATGTTCTAACAGAATAGTCAATGTAACACAAATGTATATCAACAAAAAATTCAAATTCTTACACAATTTAACACAGAAATAATTATCAACTTGCAGTTAAAACAACACTTCAAATAGAACAAATAGTTCCTAAATTTCTAGCTCAAGCAATGATTATCCCTTATGGTAACCCCAATCCTAATGTCACCACACACGATGATACGCTAATACTAAAATTTAAATGGGATTAGCCAACTTACCAGAGTGGACCTATCTAAATCCGTAAATTATGATAGATGAGAATTTACTGCTTTAGGACCGCTATTTTGGCCTAAAGTAATTCAGTAAATATATAGCACTTGCGATTGTCAACCTATTCTGCTCCATTTTTGGTTGGTTTCCGGTCTATTTTTTGTCGAAAATCCACCACTAACCCTGCTTTGATACTAATCCAGACTTAGAAAACAACCAAAACCCAACAGAAATAATTGATGGGAGAAATGAACATTAAATGTGAAAATATCATATCAATGTTGGCTTAGATGAGTAGTAGTAAGGGGGTCATAAAGATAAACAAGTGGAAGGATATAGAACTCTAGCCCAGAATAGTAGTGGTAACCCTTAGGGAAGTGATCATCTCTCTAGAAATTCTAATCGAAATAGGAAAACTAAGATGGGTACTAAGTTACCCAAGATAGATTTTCCTTATTTTGGGGAAGAGGAACCAAGGGAATGGTTAAGGAAGGTAAGAAAATATTTTCAAATCCATCAGGTGGAGGCTAAAATGAAGGTGGACATAGCTGAGATGTATCTTAAGGAAAAGGTAGACAAATGGTTTCATGGCTTCATCTCTAGCTATCCTAATGCTGATTAGGACATGTTCTCAAGGGATATTTGTAGGAGATTTGCTAAGAACACTGCGGAGAAAGTGATAGAGATTTTCAGCAAGCTGAGACAAAGAGGGTCTATTATGGACTATCAGGAAGAGTTTATAGAGTTGAAATCCCAAGTAATGATATCCATCCTCACTTACCAGAATCCTACTATATTCCAATTTTATCCGGTGGTTTGAAAGAAGAGATAAAGGTTATGGTTAAAATTATACAATCTCCAACCTTGGCCAAGGTCTTTGAAATTGCTCTACTTCAAGAAAACACCATCACAGCTCTAAATAGAGGGTCAAAAGCCTTCAAAGCCTACCCACAAACCAAATAGACTCATTCTAATATTAAGCCAAATGAAACTACAACTAAACTTATACTTTACATTGAACCAAATCCAAAGAATACTACCGACCCACTAAAATTCAAAGCCATCACTCCTTCTGACTTCCAGATAAAAGAGAGTTGATATTATGTTATAAATGTGATGATATAAGTACACTAGGGGTTCATTTTAGTAGATGAGGAGATAGAGGAAAAACTAGATGAGCCTCCTAGGGATGAAAAGGAACATAAAGGGAAATGAGAATTAGAGGAGATGATGAAAATCTCCATCTATGCATTGATGGGCAGCAATAGGGCAAAAACTATTTAGCTACCAGGGATGATTAAAGAGAGGAAGGTGTCAATATTGATTGATAGAGAGTACCCACAGCTTCAATGATGAGAAATTAATAGTATCAGCTATAGATGTAACTAACAAAACCTACATAGTTACTGTGGCAAGAGGGGAAAAACTAATCAGTAACGCAGTATATAATCCACTAATATGGAGAATGGAGGGCCTAGAGTTTCAATATCAGATGAGCTTGGAGTGGATTGGCTAAGACAATTTTGATCCTATTTTACTTGATTTCAACAAAGGCAGAATCAAATTTAATTTTGAGGGAGAAGAGATAGAGCTCAAGAGTGAATCCTCCAAGAGAAATGTCAGGATGATAGTTTGTAGTAAAGTCAGCCAGTGGTTTCAAAAGCAGCCTCATGGGGTTATAGCTCAGTTAAATTCCTTAGTAGTTGACTTTGATTAAGTAATATCCTTAAGTATTTCCTGAGCCTAAAGAGCTACCACCTCTCAGGTTTAATGATCACCAGATACCATTCAAAGAATGAGCTTAATCCTTCAAAATGATGCTATATAGATGTCTCTTTGTGCAGAAGATAGAGGATAAAAAATGGACCAATTCCTTAGGGAGGTCCCAAAATGCATAATTTACATCCAGCAAACTCTTTTGAATTGATCGAACCTTCTCTTTTAGCTGAAAGAATTTTTCCTACTGGTGAATAGGAAGATGACACTCTATGGTCTCAACTAAGGATTCTTACTGACTTAGAATCTGTTTACCCGGAAGGAAAAGACAATCATATGTAGATTTATCCTATGGGGTTGCAGATATGCTAGATAACTTAAATTCAATATTTAGCTTATGATACTCATTTTTCTCCTCCTAGACCTAGCAAAATTCAAATAAGAAAGAAAGTCGAAAGGACTAAGGATACTCCTGGTGACAATCCTCCTACTAATGGTGAGTTACAAACAAGCAATTGCAAGGATTTGAATATAGAGGTACCATTGGAAGATGGAGCATACCTGTCATCTAGAAACTTAAATGGAAATTTTAGATCCAAGCATGTTATGTCTAATAAAGGTTCAGCAGATAACCTCATTAAACGAAAACTTCAAGTTGTTGCCGAGAGAGTTGCCTCTTCTATTCTTCATTCATCTGTACCTTCTAATCCTAACCTATCAGATGTCAGGAATGAGTTTCTCTCTACTACTCTACGAAGTGGTGAAGATCAAAAATACTAATACAGAAATGGAGTGTAGAGAGAAATTTAAGGATATCAAAGAAGAAATTCTGAATTATATCAAATGATAATACTTTTATTATATTTTCACCAATGTGAGCAACAAGAGAGAATTACAGGCCATATATATACAAAGAAAAGAAGTTGTTCAACAGTTAGAAATGCTACAAAAGGAAAGACATTGAGTTGTGGAAACTATATCAGAATCGCCCTTTTCTGACTAAGATATAAAAGGATAAAATTGAGTGTATTGTCTTGATTTTATGCAAGTATCTTCACATAGTGATCATCTCCAGAAATTGAGGATTCTGTCCACAAAATTGATACTGATTCATATGGTAATCATCTCCAAAAATTGATGCTGGTTGTGAGGATTCTATATACTAATTATGTAGATTCTGCTGTAGCTGGCTGATTTGTGTTAATATCCTCCCGCAAGCTTGACCGGGGCTAGAGGTGAAGTTTGAGAAAGAGAAAAACAAGTGTGGCTTTAGACATATGTTTAGTGAAGATGTCTGCTACCTGATGTGTAGTGGAGATATGTCGAGTGACAAGAAGATCGAGCCCAACTTGTTCACGTACAAAGTGATAATCTAACTCAATGAGTCTGCTACGAGAGTGGAAGACGGGATTGATTGTCATATGGAGTGCACTGAGGTTATCATAAAATAGCAATGGAGGGTGAAATTAAGGAATGCCAAGGTCTTTAAGAAGGAATGTTAGCCATGTAATTTCAGCAGTAGTGTGAGCCATGGTGCGGTATTCTGCCTCTGTGCTGGAGTGAGAGAATGTATGTTGCTTCTTTGCACACTAGGAAACTGGGTTGTGGCCAATGAAAGTGCAATAACCAGTAGTTGAACGATGAGTAGTAGGACAACCTGCCCAGTCTGAATCAGAAAAAGCACAAAGATCAAGTGTAGTGTGGGAAGTGAAATCAAGATCGAGGTTAATAGAGCCCTTTACGTATCGCAGGATTTGACGCACCATTTTAAGATGTGAAAGTGTGGGTGCATGTAAGAATTGAGAAACAAAATTAACACTATAAGAAAGATCAGGATATATGAGTGTGAGGTATTGTAAGGCACCAACGATCCCATGATAGTGACTGGGATCATCAAGGAGCATGACCCTTAGTCTTTGTCTCAAAAGGGGTGCTCATGGGTTTGTAATCCACCCTTTGTGTTTTTTCAAGAATTGTAAGTACATAGTGAGATTGAGAGAGAGATGCAAACCATCAGATGTATGTGTGATCTCAATACCAAGAAAGTGGTGAACAAGACTGAGATCCTTTATGGCAAACTCCATGTGTAATACTTGAATAAAACTGGATAGAAGTTGTGTGTTGGAGCCTGTAAGGAGCATATCATTAACATACAATAAGAGTATCAAAGTCCCATGAGGCGAATGTAAAATAAATAATGATGGATCAGCTAGACTACAAAAGAAATTATGCTGTAAGAGAAAGGCATTGAAGCGATCAAACCAAGCACGGAAAGCTTGTTTTAATCTGTAAAGAGCACGGTGTAGCTTGTACACATGTTTAGGATACATTGGATCAGCCGTGCCTAGAGGTTGCTCCATATAGGTATCTTTAGAGATAAAATCATGGAGAAATGCATTTTTAACGTCTAACTATCGAATATCCCATTGACGAACCAAAGTAATGCTGAGTACTAGACGAATTGTTCTGGGTTTGGTGATGGGAGAGAATGTCTAATTGAAGATAGTCTTTAGCAACAACATGAGCTTTGAGTCGATCAAGAGTTCCATTAGAGTTAAGTTTTGGCTTGAGGACCTACTTAGAACCAATGACATGCATTGGACCACGAGGGACAAGCTGTCAAGTGTTGTTATGATGACGGGCATCTATTTCCTCTTGCATTGCTACTCTCTAACCAGGATGAGGAAGAGATGATTTAACCGAGTGGGGCACCCTTGGGATATCTTGACCAGCAACAAAGAGTGCATATTTAGGACCGGGTTTGTAAATGCCAAGTTGAGAGCGAGTTACCATTCGCTGATTTGGAGGCTCCGATAGTTCAAGTAATTCAGATGGCTCAGAAGAAACATTATGAGCAGCTTCAAGTTGAGGTTCAACGTGTTTTTGAGTGGAAGGAGGTGATGTGGATGCTTTGTCCAAATCCTGATGTTGTGAAGGCAAAGAAAAGTTGGTTAAAGGAGAATGGTAGTGTCTGAGCTTGCTGCATCAGATGAAGGAGGCGACAACTGTGGAGCAGTCTTTAAGTCCGTAGAGGTAGATGGCAGAGACGAAGTTGATTTAGAATTAGCGATTGGAATGGATGTAACAGATTCAATTACACCATTTTGTGAAGGAGTTAGATATGGTAGATCAGGTGGTGAAATAGGTAAGTCACATTTACCTATAGATAGAGGAGAAATATTAGTTTGAGAAATAGGAAGAATAGTCCACGAGTCAAAAATACTTACCCATTGATCAAGGAAAGTGACAGAATCATAGCCTTGAGGTTTCTTAAAAGTAAAATTGGTCTCATCAAAGACCACATGCCGTGAAATAAAAAAAAATTGTGTAGGTGGATGGAAGCACTTATAGCCTTTGTGTCGATCACTATATCCCAAGAAGATGAATGGTAGTGTCTTCGGATCAAATTTGTGTATCCCAAGTATATGGAAAACATTTAGATCCAAATACCCATAGAAATGAGTAATTTGGATGCTTTCCCTGTAATTTGAAACATGGTGTATCCAATTCAAGGGCTGTTGATCGAAGACGATTAAGAAGAAAAACAGCAGTTGCAAAGGCATCAACCCATAAGTATAAAGGAGGGCCAGATGGAATAACATTGCCATACCTAGTTCACAAATTATTCTATGACGACGCTCAACCATACTTGTTTGCTCTGGGGTGTGAGGACAAGAGATTTGACAAATAATGCCCTGTGCTTGAAAGTGAGAACTGAGCCTTGAGTTAATGAATTCTCTACCACCATCAGAGTGAAAGATTTTAATTTTTGTAACAAATTGTCTCGCGACATATTGTTCAAATGCCAAATAAGCATCAAAAATTTAGATTTTTTTTAAAGGGAAACGAACCAAGTATATCGAGAGAAATCATCAACCAAGCATGCATAATAACGAAATTTTCCAAGGGATAAGACAAGTGATGGACCCTATAAATCACAATGAATCTTATTGAAAATGGTTGAACTAGAATTATTAGAAAAAGAAAAAGGTAATTTATTGAGCTTGCCTAATCGACAGCTATCACAAATTGATTGTAACTTATTGGATCCTTGAACATGAATTAAGCCTTTATGTTGAAGTAACTTTAGAGTGGATGCTCGAGGATATCCTAATCGCTGGTGCCATATTTTTCCAGTACTAGATTTGTGCATATGAGAATAGTTTAATTCATAGGGGCTGAAAATAACATACAAATCACCCTTACGACTTCTTATCATCACCTTGTGACCTGTCTCCCGTTCCTTAACACAGAAATCCACGTTAGAAAATTCATAGTTCAAAGGATAATGATCAGTAAGCTGGCTTATAGATAGTAAATTTTGTTTTAGATAAGGGACATACAGGACATTATTTAGGGATAGGACTTGAGTTCCATTTTTAACAAAAGCATCACCAACAGAGTTAATTGTTAGAGATGTACCATCTCTAATTAAGACAAAATCAGTACTAAGATAGGGACGTATATTTTTCAGCATACCTGCATTACCTATCATGTGATTTGAAGCTCCAGTGTCTGATGTCCATTTAGTATCAAAGGTTGTATTGTTAAGAGTGAGAACAACCAGGGCTTGTGGGATTTCATCTTGATTGAGAGATTTTTTGGTAAATGCTAATAGATCTTTGCAATGTTACCCATTACACCGTAAATTTGACGGGTATTATTGCGGTACATTTTGCCTTTAGCTGGTGTCATTCATCGCTGTCCTGGAGGGGGTGGTCTTCTAGTCATAACATCTTGTTTGATGTTGTCCTGAGATGGCTGTCGACTAACAATGGTGTCTCCTTGGTTGTTGGAGTATTTTTGGTTGTTGAAGTTCTGATTATGAGCTTGGAAACCATGACCATTTGAGTTGAAGTGGTTTTATGATCTTTGGTTGGTGGAAGTATATTGTTGAGGTCGCTTCTTTTGACCATAAAAGGCTAATTGGTAAGTTGTTGCATTGGTGGTGAACTAGTTTTGACGTTGCTCATATCATTGCAGTAGAGATACTAGTTCAGTGTAGGTTGGATGAGGTGGCTTTAACATGGTTGTGGTGAATGATTAATACTTTGGGCTTAGACTTGTGAGAAGGAAGAATACCTTAACCTTATCAGTAAAGGGGCTTCCAAAGATGCACTTGAAATTGCGAATATGCTCGCCAATTGTGATGTTCTCATCCTTGCAAAGATAGGTTAATTGTTGTCGAAGAGTAAACTCTCTTTCTTGAGAGTCTTACGCCTAAGCTTCCTTGAGAGCATCCCAGACAGATTTGGTAGTGTCTTGCCCAATAGCAAGACTAAGTGCTTCTTCAGCAAGCGTGCCAATGAGCCATCCGCGAAGAAGTCTGTCTGATCGTCGCCATGTCTTGGCTTTCTGCAAGTGGCATAGCTTTCTCCCGCTATAGAGGATAATTGTCGTGTTTGAGTTTGAGGGTGATGAAGTTACTAACGTTGTGAGAAATGGAGGCCATTGAGAAATATCTTATTGCTCACACAAGCTCTGATACCAAGAAGAAATTCTGAATTGTATCAAATGATAATGCTTTTATTATATTTTTACCAACGTGAGCAACAAGAGAGAATTAAAGGCCATATATATACAAAGAAATGAAGTTGTTCAAAGGTTAGAAATGCTACAAAAGGAAAGACATTGAGTTATGGCAACTATATCAGAATTTCCCTTTTCTGACTAAGTTAAAAAGGATAAAATTGAGTGTATTGTCTTGATTTTATGCAAGTATCTTCACACAGTGATCATCTCCAGAAATTGAGGATTCTGACCACAAAATTGATGATAATTTACACGGTAATCATCTCCAAGAATTGATGCTGATCATGAGGATTCTATCCACTGATTATGAAGATTCTGCTGTAGCTGGCTGATTTGTGTTAATAATCAAGACTAAATTTCTAGAGGAGATAAATTTTAGGTTTCTTATAGATAACATTGGCCGATTATAGATAATCAAGAATAGTGAAGAAGTTTCATATCAGTTAGAACTACCTGCGAATGCCATAATCCAATTCCACCCTGTATTTAATCAAGAGGTTCTAGTTTGTGCTTTACCAGAGTTGTACAAAGGGGTAGATGAAAAAAAATAGCCACTATGATAAGTGTATTTTGTACA
>CAIGRQ010035862.1:0-14744 GCA_903798375.1 Fraxinus sp. D2006-0159
GTTTGATATCGAATGAGAATACGGATACCTTCGTCTGGCTTTTTAGGACATAGCTTAAGTGTATGCACAATCAAGCGCCACATGGAATTATCACTGATCAAGATAGGGCAATGCAAAATGCCATTCAGATAATTTTTCCAAATACAAAGTATAGATGGTGCTTGTGGCACATTTTGAAGAAGATGCCCGAAAAATTTGGATACCACGTCGAAAAGGGTTTGATATTTTCAGCAATACATGTATAGGTCTATGATTCGCAAACAGTTGAAGAATTTGAACAAGGTTGGGAATCGATGATCACAACATTTGAGTTGCATGATAACTAATGGTTATCGGGATTGTATGAGAATCGAGCTCATCAGGTTCCTTGCTTTTTAAAAATAATGTTCTGGACTGGGATGTCAACAACACAGCGGAGTGAAAGCATGAATGCTTTTTTTGATGGGTATGTGTACTCAAAGACATCTTTGAAATAGTTTGTTGAAAAATATGAGCGAGCATTGAGGAACAAGGTGGAGAAGGAGTTCCAGGCTGATTTTAAGTCGTTCTCCCAAATGGTGCCATGTGCAACTACATATGAAATGGAAAAGCAAATTCAGGTTGTGTACACAATTTCAAAATTCAAAGAAATCCAAACTGAGTTTACAGGTAAGGTTTACTGCGACCTCATATCTACTTTTGAGGGATGTTTTGGGACGAGTTATGAGGTTAGGGAAGATGTTGTTTGCGGAGATCGACGTATGAAGAAATCATTTTTCTTCTCCTTCCATAGGGATAAATGTGATGTTGTTTGCAGCTGTCACTTGTTTGAGTTTCGAGGAATCCTTTGCAGACATGCAATTGCAGTACTGATTCGTAACGACGTTAATGTACTGTCGGATCGATGTATACTGCGTAGGTGGAGGAGGGACGTCTGTTGACCATACACGAGCATTACAATAACATATGACGGGTTGGGCAATACTCCGGGACAGTTGAGATACAACAATATGTGTAAAGCTTTCACCCAGGAGGCAGATCTTGCGGCAGATGATGAAGGTCGAACCCGATTGATTATGGAATGGATACAATTTCAAGCTAAAGAGCTTTCGTAGTTGAAATGGAGTAGTGGAAGCAATATCTGTACTCGGCCTTCTATTCAGGCAGGATCTTAGTGTACTGGTTCACAAAATCCATGCAGTGTGGAAGATCCTAAATTGACAAAGAGAAAGGGCGCACCTAGAAAACTTCGGAGGAAGAGCCCGTTGGAGTTGAATTCAAAGAAGCCGAAGGTATGTTTAGGTACATTTCCGATTAAACTTAAATGGAATACTAAAATAATTATCATTCATTTTCAATGTACATGTAGGCACCTTCAACTAGCAAAGGGAAGTGACCCACAGTAATACATAACAGTATACCAAAGGGTGCAACCGATGTTCATGCATCTCAACAAGACCAATCTTCCACTTGCTCTCCATTCGCCTATTCACAACACTTGATGGTTAGTATATTTAATGGAAAAATCTGATTTCTTTTCAAATTACGTCATTGATCATGTTGTTACTTATGATAGAGTCGCGAGGAAAATCTTTTGAGTACACAACCTTATCCATCAACTAGTTCGATCCATCCGTCGTCACTGCATTTTATATTCAATTCCCAAGGTAACAACATTTATGAAATTGTAAATTTGTACGCCATAATGTTGTGTTCACTTATTCATTTTTTATGGTATATGTTAGGTAATGCTATTCAATACTACGATCAACATTTACTGCATGAAAGAGACACGGGATGATGACCGGAGAAAGTTAGACGAAATGAAACTTAGTTTTATTCATTTTGATGTCCATTTGTGGTGTTTTCTACTCTTTCATTTTTATGCCTCAAATTTCCCTTTTCCAATTTCAAATTGGGGTAGATTCTTGAGTATATCTGAACAATGTTATACTATGTAATAGACATGGGATATATCATGTTTGGTTTTGGAGCATTAATTATTTGGATTTTGTATCCTGCTATGTAATGAAAAACTTGACCCTTATCTGACCTCTTCCTATTCTATGAGAATTTTGGGCTTAGAATATTTTCTTTTGATGCTTGTTAGGTGTATTGATATGGTGAAAAATTAAGATTGTAAGTTGATGGTTGTGTTGTTTTGGATTCATAATTTGGTGAGTAAAAAGGATGGAACTTGTTTTGTCATTTCTGAAAAAATGGAGTTTTGGGATTTCAAATTCAACAATTAAGTGTTTGAGCTCAGTCTGTGTTTTTGGGGTGAGTTATTTTGCTAAATTGGATTGTACAAAATTCATTTTTGAATGTGGGGACATTACCTTTTAAGCACTTTGAACACGTTTGCTTTGTGCGCAAACTTATTGCTTTATTCTTTTTTGATTTTGATAATGTCTTTACCATCTTTCTTCATAAGCATTCATAAGCAACAACACCATATGTAAGTGATAAACATTTCAAACACAGAACTAAACAAATTAATATGGAAATGGAAGATGCTATTATACCATAAGTGACTGATATTACAACAAACTACAATCAGGCTGATAATACACAGACATGCACACTGCCAAGCCACCAAAATAGGAACAAGAAGTTCCAGGCAGCATGCTAATAGGACTTGACTACCATATCTATTATGCCGAAATCAAAATGTTTCAATCCTACAATTCCACATTGAAACAGATGCAAACTAATCAACACATACTAATCAACCCAACTCCTTCCTTCCATTCGTGTTTAGCAAACAACATTTCACTTCTTCTTGCGGATTGTCATTGTCACAGATATATTGATTTCTTCTTCGTCTTTCAGCCGGACTTCAGATTTGAACATGCGGGATATATTATCAATTTCAGTACGGTGAACGTCACACGATTCTCCGCTTGATTCTCCAGTTTCGTACCATTCCCAAAATCCGCACTTGTGACTGCAACATTTGAACAATTTTCCTTTGTTTGGAGAATCCCTTTCAACATCAAAACACTTTTGAAAACCGTTATTGCACTCCGGGCATCGGTATTTTGTCGGGCAGTTGGCAAAGAAATGGCCCTTACGCCTACAACTGTGGCAAACTCCTAAATTCTTTCCACCCATTCGACTGCTGGAATCTATCAAACACCAAAACCAATAATTCAAATTAAATAGAGAGGGAGGGGAGTGACAGAGAGTTGGGCAACACCGAATTAATGAAATGGGCAGGGGAGTGACAGAGGGTTGGGCAACACCGAATTCAAATTATTCGTACCTTACAAGAGACGACAACGCGGATTTAGTAAAGCGATCGGAAGGGAGTCGGGGGCCAAATGAAAATGGGAAGGTAGTGACAAGAGTCGGCGGCAGAACGAAAATGGGAGAGCTATTTTTCAGATGGACAGCTTACTAAACGCCGTAACTTGGTGGCAATTTTCAGACGAGGGAACGCTGGACAGCTTACTGAAACGAAGGGACGTCGGACATCGTCGACTAATTTTCAGTCGGGCAAGTGACGAGCAGATGAAATCAGGAGAGATGAGTGAAAGAGCGAAGTGTTTCGTCTTTTTTGGGGGAAAAGTGAAGGAGGGTTTCCTTCGTTTTTAGGGGAAATGGGGGAAATGAGCCTTTTCCATTTTCCTTTTATTTGTTTTGTTTTTGTTTTTTTTTCTCTTTTGCCACGTCAGTTTATAGCCTATCATTGTCAAGTAGCATTGTACGTCTAGCGGGATCGAAAAAAAAAATGTGAAATCGACATTCATTTCTTCCCTACCACTTCCTTTTCTTTTTTGTCATTACAATTATTAAAATCTGAGATTTCAACTTAAAAGGTCAATCATGTTAAGAGGAGTAGTCCAAACACATATATGTTGGTCTATATTTCATTATTTAATTGATATGAGATATGGGTAATTTGAGCAAACCGATCATGCCCCCGTAAGATGGTGACTTATTTGAGCAAACTAATTTTAAAATTCGCGTGCTCATTATTTTTTAATTTAATTTGGATCAAATTACTCGTTGAAATTTAGTGGGCTTTGATAATATGTTAACAAGGAGTTCCATTTTAAAATGTCGACACTGTTAAAAAATGTAGTCAAATCTCTTATATGTTGGTCTATATTTTGGTATTTAATCGATGTAAAATTTATCTCTTAACAAACTTTAGTTAAATCTCACAATTTTGGAAAAGGTTAAGTAAATGAAATAAGCTCAAATGGGGAAAAAATTTATATTTCAAAATGCTAATGTGTCATGTTATCAAGGACTCAAGAAAACCACACGATATCTATTGACCTCAAATTTTGTACATCCAACGTGGCCAACGGATTCCAAAATCTCTCTGTCCACGTAAGCTTTATTCCTGCACACTTGGACAAACCATTAGCTACATGTGGCTTTCTCCGATGGTGATGGAGTTGGTCTCGCGCATTCCAACGGTCAGTCGGTTGAGGAATAAATGTACGAGTGTGGGAGGGATTTAGACGCGAGCCTCCAATGTAAAAAGGCGGTCGGCCTTCAGGTGTATATCGAGAATAATAAAAGAACAAAGTTGTAAGTTGAGAGCATAATCTTGCAATGCCTTGAAAATGACACTAAGTGTGAGCTTTTATAGTAGAAAACGATGATTAAGAGTCGTTAGATGAAGAGACACATGGCATCATCCCGACAACTGAGACCTCTTGTTATTGTCATCAATCAATCATGCACATTAAATGTTAATACCATTTTATTACCTATAATACCTAGCTCGTGACTTTAGACTTGATCAATTTAGCTGGGAAGGGCGGCGATAGCAGTGGGTTGTCACATCAATCACATACCATGGATTACTCAAGAAGATTTTGTGCCGAGCTCCTTTAGCTATTTCCCGCGATGCAAACTCGATTTTTTCCACGGGGGTTGAAACTCTACACATGGCTCGGCTTGGTCACGGGTTCAGTCAAACCGCCTTCGTTGTAGTTTGATGCGGAGTATAGGGCCATAGGCTTGTTTGCCATGAATGATTTCTGAAGCCTTATATAGTGAGGCGCAACAATAGTCCCTAAAGTTCATATATGATTATTTATATAATACGTGTACTTTTAAGTTGAAGAATTATGCTTTTGTGAGTTGCTACGATAAAAAAGGTAGCGTAGCTCAATAGTCCTCGGAGTCTAGGGATGATTATTCATAGAATGCATAGACTTTTACGTTGAGGTTTGATATTGTGTGATGGAGAAAGTTTGATGTTTGAAAAATCGATTGAAGCCTGTAGTCAGGCTGAATGAAGCAAATGTGAAACCCCTGCTAAAAGGATGAGCCTATCGATGTGTTGAAACATGTAGTAAGACTGAATGAAGCAAATGCGATGCCTCTCTAAGAAGGCGAACATGTTGATATAGTTGAAGTCTATAGTAAGGCTGGATGAAGTAAAGGCGAGGCCCCCCTTCTAAGAGGGTGAGCTTATTGATGTAGTTGAAGCCTATAGTAAGGTTGAATGAAGACAAGACGAGGCCCCTGCTAAGGGGGAGAGCCTGTTGATGTAGTTGGAGCCAATGGGACGCATGCTGTAATTATTTGAAAAAATCACATGTTTCCAAGGCACGACAGCGGAGTAGTTTAGGGGTTTTCAATACTCGTGTTGTGTGCTCATTTATTGCGCCATGATGATGATCTGTTATAACTAGGAGTGGTCACGCCATCCTTGAGCTCGTGCTTAACATGGAATAATCTAAGCAGTTGATTCAAATTTCAACAGGCGCCTTTTAGTTTTAACGCGTAAGATGGGGATACAGGTGTACGCCTGGGATTCCACCAAAGTTTATCCAATGCATGTGAGTTGTGTAAGTTACAAACCCTTGTATTTTTCTTGTGGCTTACCTAAAAAGAAACTTTCCAATGGCTTCTTTATCGAATCTAGATACCCAAAGGGGGGTCTTCTGATAAAGTTGATATGGCGATCATTTGTGTCAAGGTTGGCTTGCTTCCATTGATCCATACTGAGAGGATAATGGAGGCAATAAGGGGCCATCATAGTACGTGGATGATGCAAGAGGGTCCTATAGGTTATATTGTAAGGTGGGAAGGGGGGTCTCACTGGTGACAACCTGCATAGAAGAGAATGAATTAGATTCTGAGTATTGGGATGAAACTTGCCCCTATAACCTAGCGAAGCGATTCTCAGTGTTGGGATGAAACTTTTCCCTACACCCTTTCTTTATGTATATACTTAGGCAATATAACCTTACCCAGACTCAGCTTATACCCAATACATGAAACCAATTGGAAGTGGCATTCCTTCTTTGGAAGGAGGTCACTCTTGGTGAGGATATGCCTCCCTACATTTTCAAGAGCCATTTCTAGCCCCCGGCCTCTAGTGGGGGGGATGATTGTAAGGAGTGGTATTGCATGAACCCTGGGCTCTGCATTCGCCCTTCATTTTGGGTACACTGACCTCAATTAAAAATTGGAAGTCGTCTTGGTTCTAGGTGAAGGGTCATGGCAGACAGTGAAGGATGATGTGGTCTCATAAATAACCGTGCCGACTCAGTACCACGAATGTAGTGATTTTTTGTTGGCTATATGTTTATTCCAGTATTTTGGTGAGTCGTATTATTAACTTGATTTTTATGCAGTTACAGTCAATCGTTTTGAGTTCGAGCTATCTGAATGGGCTATCATCAAAGCTATTTATGAGTTGCCCGTTGAAAAGAGGCATTTTATGAACGTTGTTCGAAAATGAATCATATTTGTTACTCACTTGCTGATGGTCACCAAGAGTAAGTAGCTTCTTGATTCATGTGTGCCTTGGCATTATGTATTGAATGGACATTCAATATATTTTCTCTTTTTAGAACAACCCGAGAAGAATAAGTATGTCAAGCCGGATATGTTTTTCATGAGGTGGCTAGACGAGGAAAAAAAGAAAATGCCCCTAAGTACAAGCACAACAACGTACAAACATCAAAGAAACCAGCTGTATCACTTGTTAAAGCTAAGTCCTCCACCTTCCCTAGAGAAGAAAAGGAAAAATGGAGCCCCAGGTCGACAAGTCGCAGAAAAGGAAGCTAACAATGACAAAGAATATCGAACCTCCACCTCCTCTTAAACGCCAGACTACTATTGATGAGCCATTCGAGCGGTTTTCCTATCTGTCATAAAAATATTTGATGTTGAAGATCAAGGCGAGGAGGAGAATGGCCTCAGAATTTTCTAGGATGGAGGTCGGATGAGATTGCCCCGCCTTTCATAGAAATGTTTCCTTCTGAGGTCCAAGCGGCTACGAGAATTCATCAAAAGTACTAGACTAACAAGTACTCTTCTTATGTCGAGAACTATGACTTGGTGGACATGATAGAAGCTGGCCTTCGCCCTATAATCTCGATCACAAGGTTTCTTCTTAAATGCCTAGATAGACACGAGGAGACCACAGAGGCTTAATAAGGAGTTTCTTCAAAAGGAATCTAATGCAAAGGCTAAATTGAATAAAGTTGAGGCGTCTACTGTCGGTGAGACCATTGAAGCCTTCAAGGTGAAGTAAGCTGAGGCAGAGTCGAAGGTGGAGGCACTTTTTAAGGAAAATGATGAGTTGAAGAAGGAAGTCCACCTCTGCAAATTGAAGTGAATGCTTTGACGAAAGGAGTCGATAATTATGAAAGCCTATAAAGAATCGCTTCGTCTGCCTTGGAGGCTGTAAATAAAGAGAAGGGAAAGTTGATGTCCCAAATGGGTGATTTGACTGCTGAGGTATCCTATTTGAGGCATCAGCTGAGTAGGGTGAGAGATGCAGCTGTGAATGATTATGGAGCACATTTCCATGAAACTGCTGAGTATGACAGCTTTGGCTTAAAAGGGTCACATACAATGAAATCTTAAAAGGGAAGGGTGTGCTATAACCTCAAGTAGGCTTGGCTGTAGTAAAAGAATTCCTTCCATCTGAGACATCCACCTCTTCAGATGACGCTGAAGACTCTGTTGAAAAACTTGAGGAATGGTAGGTAGAACCTGAGAAGGATGATGCCACCATGCAGACTTAGGCTTTTTATTTCATCTCTTTTTTTACCATGTACTCTTTGTAATCAACTAATTTCATATATATATATATATATATATATATATATGAAATATATATGCCTTCTATGTGATTGTCCTACATTTTCTGAATTTTTAGTTTTTACAAGTGTTGGAACATCAAATGGTAACATAAATTGATCAACCTAGATAAAATAGTTAGACCACAATGAACTTAATGATATGACACTATAAAAAATGAACATGTGCACCGGTTCTCCAAATTAGGATGACATGATTTAAGACATTTTTGTGAGAATTGGTTGGATCAATTACATCACGATCTGGCTAAGCATGTGTATTAAAGGTAGGTCACTCTTTGACCAATCTTAGTATAGGCTCTTCACAATTAGCCTCGAATAAGTTTGTTGTTATCGTATACTTTGATCTTCAACAGAAAAAGATTATATGTTTAGAGTAGTGAGTTTGTCTTACATAGTGGCAAAGATGGTAGGATCTTTTATGTTGATAACTTCGTAGTGTTGTATGATGTTCGTTTATGTTTGTCTCACAAAGTTTTGAGGTCGTCCCTACTAGAGTGTTTCATATCTTTCCTTTTGAGGTGGGTAATGTTCTTTGCAAAGGTGTAGCACTTTATCCAAAGATGTTCCAAAGGTGGGGCTGCATTTTTCCCCCAAGTCCTCAATCTTGTTGGTTTCAGGCCTCAGCTCTTTAGATATGCAATAGGGGCCTTCGTAGTTGGAACCAAGTGTCCCCACACCTAGTTCTTTGAAAGAAAGGAAAAATATCTTTGGTAAAAGATCTCCCCTTCGAAATGATCTCTTTTTTACCCTGGCATTATAATATCGAGTCATTTTTCTCTGGGAGGCGACAAGCCTCGTTTGGGAATCGTATATCATTTCTTTATGAATTCAGTTCATACTTCCTCAATCTATCGTTAGATGTTTCATTAAAATGAATTAGATGAGGCGAAAGAATTCCTACCTCGACAGGACTCATAGCCTCACCACTGTAGGTCATGAAAAATAGGGTTTCTCGTGTCGCGGTTCAAATTATGGTACAAATTGCCCATAGCACTTGGAAGCGCTCATCCACCCAGATCCTTTTCGATGCATCAAGTTTCTTCTTCAAGATGTACATGATAGTATTAATACTACCTCAACTTGGTCGTTTACTTGGGATGCAAGAAGTGCTTTTTGATCCCCCAATTCTTCCCACAAGTCCCTAAACTTTTTGTTGTCAAATTGCCTCCTATTATTTGATACACACAAATTGGAGATTTCAAACCGACATATGATATTTTTTCAAATAGATTTGGAAGTGTTAGCAGGTGATTTTTGTTGTAGGTTCATCTTCTACCCATTTGGTAAAGTAGTCGATGGTAACAATAGAGTAACTGACACTATCTCTCCCTTTAGACAGAGGCCCTATGAGGTCGACTCCCTATATAGCAAATGGTCAGGGACTCTAAACAATAGTTAATTCTTGAGAGGGCTACCTTTGGATGGCGGAGAAGCGTTGACACTTGTCACATTTCCTTGCGAACTGAAGTGCATCCTACTTGAGTGTTGGCTAATAGTATCCTTGTTATAGTATTTTACATGTAAGCGCCTGGCCATCTATATGATTGCCATACACTCCTTCATGTACCTCGCAGAGTATGTAATTGGCATCCTCTCTTCTAGTACATCGAAGAAGAGGTAATGAAAATCCTCTTTTGTATAGTATCTCATCTTGAAACAAGAAATAAACAGCCTTCCTTTTGAGTTTATGGCCTCTTCCTTATCCTCTATTAAGACCTGATCCTAAAGGAAGACGATAAGTGGTTGCATCCAAGATGGGGTCCCTTCAATCCACGTAACTTTTTCTTAATTGAAAGCAGAGGGTTTGTCAAGGTGTTCAATCTTACCACCTTGAGTAGCTTTAAGTCTTTGCTACTGGCCAGTTTAAATAAAACATCGGCATGGATATTTTTAGCGCATGGAATTTAGGTCAGTTCGAACTTCTCAAAATTAGTAGTTGATCCATGACCTTCTTGAGGTATGTTTCCATATTTGTGTCCGTCATAGCGAAGTTACCATGTACTTAGCTCACAACCAATTACGAGTCGCTGTTAACAATTAGCCTTTTTACGTGCATCTCTCTGGAAAATCTGATGCTTGCCAACAATGCCTCATACTCAGTTGCATTATTGGAGGCTTTAAACCCAAATCTCACTATACAATTGAGCTTGTCTGCAGTCATTTCGACAACTTGAACGTTGGCAAAATTCGCTATGAAATCTGCAAGTGCCTGACCTTTTACAGAGGTAATTGGTTTCCACACAGTGTCAACCTCACTTAACTTTATGGCTCATTTTATCATCCTTCCCGAGGTATTAGGCTTTCGTAGCACCTGCTTAAGTGGACAGTTGGTTAACACGTTTATGTTATGCGCCTGGAAATATGGCCTCAGCTTTCTGAAAGCAATAACCAGGGAGAGGACGAGCTTTTCCATATTCGAGTAGCGAGTTTCTGCTGGTAACAAGGCTTTGCTTACATAGAAAATGGGTAGTTGTGTGCCATCTTCTTCCCTCATAAGTACGGAACTCACAATAGCACTCTCCTAATCCAATTTGATTACCTTTGACGGTAGCGATGCCTTGTTCAATGGATAACTTCATACACAAGTGGTGGATTGAAGTGATAACCCCGAGTTACTTTAATGATGGTCGTCCCAAAACACCATGATATGTTGGCATATGATCTACAACAAGGAACTTCATAAAATGACAAGCCATCAAGGGGAGCAACCCCATTTCTACTGTTAGCGTGATTCATCCTCTAGGAATGATACTAGCGCTAGTGAAGCCATATAAAAGGGCGATCATGGGGGTAAATTCATGGTCTATCAACATCTTATCATAAGTAACCGAAATACGATGTTGACGAAGCTCTCGTTAGCCACCAACATTCTTTTCAAACCGTTCCTTGACACAATGACTCTTACCACCAATGCATCGCAATGAGGATAGTGTACACCCATGGCATTTTCCTGTGAAAAAGTAATGAGTGGGGTATTGCTGGTTCCACGAAGAGTGCTGTTAACTAAGTAGTTGGTCAATGGAATATTTTTGACCTCTCTAATGTAAGTCCTGTAAGAATTTCTTGACTTCCCACCAACATAAGGGTCTTCAATAATAGTATCGATCTTCCTGATATGTACATTTTCAGCATCCGCTAGGGGCTCCCTCCTTTGTCGCTGGCCACTTCTAGGTATGTTCCTATCTTTATCCCTCCTATACCTGGGAGATTCTTCCTTAGGATGCTGCCTCGTCTAATCATTCCAAGGCTCTTGAATGCACTCAAAAAAAGGTACATTCTGTTGGGCGTGTTGGGTACCCCTCCTATCTGAGTAT
This sequence comes from Fraxinus sp. D2006-0159, assembly GCA_903798375.1. Lineage (NCBI taxonomy): Eukaryota > Viridiplantae > Streptophyta > Magnoliopsida > Lamiales > Oleaceae > Fraxinus > Fraxinus sp. D2006-0159. The sequence goes on from CAIGRQ010035862.1 coordinate 11,381, forward strand.
GAGCATGTTTGCTCTGAATGATATGGTCTGGACATGCAATCATTGGTATTGTGGCTGTACGTTCGATGATAAGAGAAGTATGGCATATTTCTAGGCATGTTATTCCTACTCCTTCCCCTACCTTTGGGATGGTTTGGTGGCCTCTAAATACCAGTTCCAAATTCTTCATATGCTAAAGAGGGCATTATGTTGAAGGTTGTAGTTGCTAACACTTGTCTTGAAGTATTGGCAATGGTATATCCAGCCTGAGTCCATTGTTGGTTTACCAAATGCAGGATGGGGCCTCTTCTCTGCCTTTGAGGTGGGGAGAGTCCCATCGAAGTTCGATTTCGATGGTCTATTAACTCCTTATTGACAATATTGCTTCTCATCATTTCTACCAGGTCTTCGTAGGATGTGGGATTCTTATTTCTCACATCCCTCCAAAAAATGGTATTCATGTTAAGGCCTCCCCTCAGAGTTGATAGAGAGTCTCTGTCAGTGACTTGTTCACAATAAGTCATCTCATTCGTGAACTAGGCCAAGTAGTTTATCAAGGTTTCACCTATTTGCTGCCTCATATCTTAAAATCTTTGAATGTAGGCCTCTTATTCCTTGTGGACAAGTATTGGTTTAAAAAGGCCTTCTTTAGGTTTGGCAACCTCTTTATGCTTTCGCCGGTATGCGGCTATATCATATCTCAGCAGCCCCCGTAAGTGTAAGGTGCAAGGCTTTGCATTTCAATGCCGGCGAAGCCCCCTAAGACTGATGTTGTAAGACTTTCATTGCCATCATCTAATTCAAAAGACCTGCATGAGTCATCTGAATCCTCCTCATCAGCTAGGTATCGTGGGGGGTTGTGATGTACTAGCTTTATTCCTCAAATTGGTAGCATCCACTCTTTCCCGCCTATTTATAGTCGGAGGGCCCTCTTGTGGCTCATAGTCTTGTTGTCTTTGCGTATGAGGTGGTTGTTGGGGCCTATTTCTAGGTGCTAATGGACCAATCCTGTCAAAGACACTAATGGATCTTTGAGGTTCACACTCTTACACATATTTTGGGGAGAAGTTTCTTTCCTTTTGAGGTAGATCACTAACGGGTCTGTCGGAGGTATAGTTTGTTGACATGTTCATCTCGACCTCCCTTTCAGTAGGACTAGGCTCCCTTCCTTACCTTTGAGAGCAATTTCCTTGGTTAGGCTCTTTCTCCACCTTACAGGAATGTACCCTCATGAGGCATTTGATATCCAGCTTGCCTTTGTATCTGCATAAGTAATTGCTGTCTGGCAACATTCTGCTGGGCTATATTTGTAATAGTTGCAACCATTTCTCTTACATCTCTTTCTAAACGTGCAAGTGTCATTGCCTCGTCGATGGTGGTGGTGGGGTCAACGAACATTAATATTTGTTCGAATAACTTCTTATTCTAAAGCCTCTTCCCATTGATTCTGGCAAGTGAGCCGTAGTGGCTAGAACTCATTGTATGATAGGAAATGGTACACCAGGTACTGTTTCAAATGGCGTCTCTCTTAGTCTTTCTTCACTCGTTATTTCTTTTAGGACTAAGACCTTTCTTTAAGGCCTTTCTTTTGAACGATTCTTCTAATGCCTTCCACCACAATGGAATTCTTGGTTATGGTGTGATCTCCCACGGACAGCATCAATTTGTTGATCTCAAATTTTGTACCTCCAACGTGGCCAATAGATCCCAAGGCCTCTCCATCTACGCAAGTCTGATTCCTGCACACTTGGATGAACTGTTAGCCACACGTGGCTTCCTTCGGTGGTGGTGGAGTTGGCTGTGCGCACTTCGACAGTCAAGTCGGTTGGGAAAATAAATGTATGTGAGAGGGTTTCAGATGCAAGCCTCCAATGTAAAAAGGAGGTCGGCCTTAGGGTGTATATCGAGAATAATAAAATAGCAAAGTCGTAAGTTGAGAGCATAATCTTGCATTATCTTGAAAATGGCACTAAATGTGAGTTTTTATAGTAGAAAATGATGATTAAGATTCGTTAGATAAGGGGACACGTGGCCTCATCCTGACAACTGGACCTCTTGTCATTGCCATCAATCAATCATGCACATTAAATGCCAATACCGTTTTATTATCCATAACACCTAATTCGCGGCCTTGGACTTGATATGTTTAGCTGGGAGGAACGGTTGCAACGGTGGATTGTCACATCAATCACATACCATGAATTGTACAAGATGATTTTGGGCCAAGCTCTTTTAGCGATTTCCCTGCTATGCAAGTCCGGTTCTTTCCACTGGGTCAACACAATCCAATGGGTTTGGCCTCCGCTCATGGCTCTGCCTATTCATGGGTTCGATCGAACTGCCTTCGTGGTAGTTTGACGCGGGGTGTGGGATCCTAAGCTTGCTTACTGTGTAGGATTTCTAGAGCTTTATATTGTGAGGTGGAACAATATCAATTAACAAGTAAAAATTTATAGAAGTGTGTTTTAATTTGGTCGTCAATTTATATATATTTATTTGATTTTTTTCTCGAACTTCCTCTATTTTCTGTGCCTCGTCTACATTCTTAATTCTTTAGCCCAATTACGGGAATTACCACGAAAAAAAATGCTCCAACAGATCACTCACATGGGCGTGCTATCCTGTGTGAGTAAAAGAAAAAAACACCACCCCTGCTGTAAGTATCTGGCAAATTTTTGTCAATTCTGCTTCGGTACGTGAAGCAGAATTCATCAAATATTACCCCCTAATTACTCTGTGTTTCTAGAATAAAATTGTTTGGAAAATGCGATTAGCCTTGTGTGGGAGCTCTCACGGAGAGACCAACAATGGCTTTGGAAGCCTACGCATCACAAGCATCCGATGCAATCTATACAGACGTTCTATCACAATTAAGATTATCTTGCTACAAGGTAGTCTTAATTTAAGTATTCGAATTTATTTATTTTTCTGTACAAATCTGCAGATATGGTTATTGGTTATCAAATTTTTTATTGCAAAACTTCAAATTGACTTCAAGAAAGTTAATAAAGGTTGTTTCTTTCATGTACAAAAGGTACATGATGCATTCTATGCATGTAGAGAGAAGGAATCAAACCAAAAACCTACAGAAATTGCGTCTGTGGGGCTACTTTACCCCGAAATGCAAGAAAACCGATATGTGAAGCAATGCAGACCCACTTGGGTAATTTCACTTCTATGAGAAATTCTTGCGAATTTGGGGTTTATTTTTGTTATATGGGTTTTCAGTTTTTGAGGGATTTTTTTGTAGGTAAAGCATTTTGATAGGCAGTACTGTGAAAAGAAGAGGGTTCAGAGGCTCAGGGCCGGACCTGAGGGGAGGCCCAAGAGGCCGCCGCCTCAGGCCCAGAAAATTTGAGGGCCCAATTTTTTTTTTTTTTTTTTT
>CAIGRQ010035866.1:0-11984 GCA_903798375.1 Fraxinus sp. D2006-0159
AAAAAGAATTATTAAATTATGCTACATTTCCCTTTTTAACATTATTCCGCCACGTAGGGCGACTGTCGACAGTCTTCACTGAGAATATCATTACTCTATAAATATGGCGTAATTTATGTTATAATTTGACTATATTGACTTACGTAGTCATCAAGATTTGTGATTTGATTGAGGTACGAAAGGAAGGGTAGTTCATTAATTATGTTGGAAGAAAACCATATGTATAGAATTAAATTAATGTGATATGTTGTGAATGAAAATGATGTGTGTAAATATATAAAATAGAAATAACTTAGGCCATAAAAGAGGGTCCGTTTTATGGGTTTTGCTTCGATTCGGATTCTTGTAAAAGAGTTTCATCTTAAGGCCCGTTTGGTAAAGCTTTTAAAAAGTAAAAAGTTATTTTTAAGATTATAAAGTTGTTTTTGAACTTATTCGAATAATTTTCTAAAAATATTTTATCTTATTAGAAAATCTTTTAAAGGAAACTGATTTAAAATAATTTCTCCCAAAAAATTGTTTTACAAGAAACAGAAGTCATGTTGAACGATCCCTTATGTCAGATTTCTTTAAAAATTAGTTTAGCTAGACAAAGTACTTTTAAAAAATTATTCAAACATGTTCGATTGTAACTTCTTAATTCTTTAAAATAATTTTTAACTTTTCAAAAATCGTATAAGATGACACGTAATTAATAAAATAGTCAAGACTTTTGGTCTTGTGAGAGGGATAATAATAATACTATTGCAAGTCCACCAAAACACAACTTGTCAAAGATATATTTTTCAAGTTCTAGTCAAATTAAAGATTCACCAATCATTTTTTATTTTTTTTATGTAAATACACACTTTCCAAACGCATTAGATCACCAAAAAAACGTGTACGTTCAGATACATCATCGATGTTCTCCTGTCCACAATGAAAAGTTTTATTTTTTCCACTTGGAGAGAAATCTTACATTTCGAGAGAACTTAAAGTAAGATTCTTTTGTCACATCAGCTAACGTCAGTAAGTGGACACTTTAGGAGAACAATTTCGTCAAATACATTATATGAATAAAGAAGAAAGGACTTCCAATCACAAGGGCCCATAAAATTTATGATATGTTATATAAGTGCAAACACACACGGTAAAAAAAAGTCGAAATCTTGAAAAATAAGTTGTAAAATAAGAAATTTTTAGTAGTAAAAATGAAGGGTGGGGACCTGTGGTCAGTTATGGAAGGGACAAAAGGTGAAGGTAGTAAAGGAAGATGGAAATGGAGAAGGCGACATTAATCTACGACTTCGAGAGGTCATTTTCAAACTAAACACAGACAGAGACACAACAGTAAGTAAGGTCACTGCTCTATACAGTTTGTTTTCTCAACAGGTAATGTGGAATTTAAATCAATCATTTATTTATTTCATAATTTTTTTTTTTACTTATTTTAAATACTTATTTGTTTACTTATAAATAAAGTTACAAGTTATTTAACTCAACCTTTACAAGGTTGGGTAATAAGCCCCCGTTTGGTTTTGCAAAAAAAAAATAATTTTTAGTATATTTTGATGAAGTTGATGAATATAGTTGAAAAAATTGTCTCTCACTGGAATTTTTTTTTTTTATAGAAAATGGGAACCAAACAGGGTCTATTTTCAGAGGGTGTTTGCCGTTTGGTGTGGTTTAAAATCAGATTTTTAATGAATTGTAATAGAAGTTCTTGAAATGTGTGGTTGAAAAAATATGATTGATATTGATTGTTTGACTTTGACTTAAATTAAAATCAGGTTTTAATCCAACCCAAACAAGCCCTCAAACAATTTTTTAATTAAAGTTGAACATCATGATTTAATTTCAACTGATTTTTAATTATCGAAACTTAAATCGAGATATTTTCAAACGGTTTGGTTCGATTTATAAAAGGTCGAAACCCAAATCGAGGATTACAAAACACCATTTTCAATTCAATTTGACGAGTTAAATGTATTTTTTGTTCATCCCTAATGGAGGAAAAAGATGCATGAAGATTGTGACATAGTAACTAACTTCAAAAATATTTAAGAACCAAAAATCATAAAGACAAACACAGTATCTAGTTGCTTGAAAAGGGACTGCTCAACAAGTTCCTTCTGCCCCCTAAAAAATAATTATTTCTTCATCAATACTGGCACCATGTGTCTGTGAGTGAAAAGGACAAACAAGCCCCCACATTCCCCACAATGCCTTCTCGGTATTACATATACTGTAGAAACTTCATAAATTAATATTTCAATAATGCTGGGGACACGCGTCCCCCCGTCACTTGGCCCGGTCACCAACCCGGGCCAAGTAGCATCTTCCTTAGAGTGTGTTTGGTAGAGATTAAAATCGGATTAAAATTGAAAAATTAGTCGTTATTGTTGACTTTTATTAGACGGATGTGACCCAATAACGACCATATTTTTAATTTTAATTTGATTAATAGCCCTTCCAAACGGGCTCTTAATATTTTTAAGAACAAGAAAAATATAGTGATTTTTTGAAAAGTATACATTTTTATTTTTATTTTGAGAATGTTGTATGTTTGGCTCCCACTTTTAAAAAAATTCATTTCCAACGACATAAGGCGGATGGAGAGAGGGGTTGGGCTGGGCTATAGCTCAGCCTTGCCCCATCCTTGAAGTAAATTAGCTTGTCAAAAAGGAAAAATTTAGCCCAAATTCATGGTGAAAATAAAAAAGAATGAAAACTTAGTCCAGTCCAAAAATTAATTTCAGCCCAACTAACTTCATTCCCAACTCAAGTCCAATATTCAATTATTCAAATTTAGTTTAAGCTACTACAATAATTACTTATTTATTTTATTCATATTCATGATACATAAATAATTCGTTATCAATTTATGTATTTTATTTCACACACACATATAACTAAGTTTAAATAGTTCACTTATAATCAAATTAGTTTAAATTAGTTTATTATATAACAAATAATCTTTATTCATTAAAGTAAATATAAATTACTTATTTGAACAATATGAAATGTCATGTTTGACTAACCTTAAAAATAATTAAATTTTTTAAATATATTTTTTCATATATTACTTATTTATACTTGTGAGTTGAAAAATTATTTATTTCAACAATGATTATCAAAATAAGTAATATGTTCTATATTTAATTTTATTATTTAAAAATATCTTTGTTAGAATTTTCTTATGAGTGTCCAAAATTATATTCCGACTCACTCACCAGTGTCATGAATATAACATTTTAAACTAAATATTGTGTGGCATAGAATATCTTTTATGATATGAGTTCCTTGAGAAAAAAAAAATGAAATTTTAGTCCACCCTAACATATATTTCGGCTCTGCCCCTGTCAATCACACGTTTTCCTATAAAATAATTGTACGTGTAAATCAAAAGCTTTTTATTACTTTTTAATTATGCATTCTCCAGCAACAAAACACTATTATAAAATGCATTTTCAAGAAACTTTCTAATTTTAAAGAGCATAATCTACAATTTAAAGAGTACCTACAAATTTAAACAGTAAAAAATTTGAAGTACTCCAACATGCTTTTTAAATTAACACTTAATTTTACTACTAAAAAAAAAAAACTTTCCTTGTCTTTTATTTTCATTAGTTTCTTTCAAATTATTGTATTATTTTTCTCTATTGAAAATTGAAATACTTTGAATGCATTTAATTATAAAGAGTGGATTCGACTTTCCAAGAGTCAAAATCACACTCTAAATATAGCATGTTAATTTAAAGCATCTCTTAAAGCATAATTTTAAAAGTTGATTCTTTAAAATAAAGAACAACTTATATTCAAAGAGTCTTTTAAATGTAAATTTTACTTTTTCCATTAAGTATTTATATTTTTACGAATTAAAAATTTTATTGTTTAAAATAAATAATCTCTATTTAACTCAATAATGATCAAGCCATAAAATTTAAAAACAAATTAAAATATTATGCTTCTATTTGACCCACATTTTTTTAAAACTCATTTACCTAAAATTCGTTTTCAACCGTACATTTCTTGGGTCCACAACTTTAGGCAACTTTCAACTACAAACTTAATTCACTTTTATCAAAATCTACTAAAACTATAATTTTTGGCTAAACTAAAGAGGGGTAAAGTGAACACGAATGCATTCATAAGCAGCTAATAGATATATTATATTTGTGTCTCTGGAGGTAGAACAACATGCAATCTTTATACATGAGAACCCATCACAGAAGGAACACTTTCAGTTCAATGAAGAAACATACTCAAACCCTCCAAGACAAGGAGACAATAAAACTGACAAAAATCCTTGTTTGTCAGCATGATGATGTTCTTTTTCTTATTTATTAATGGCGGGCATAAATGCAATAATCCAACAGCAGACCAAGTTTTCATCCCATGGCATACTTCTGAGTCCAGGATCGAGCAGTGGTCTCGTACTTGGCTCTATCAGTCTTGTACATGTGAGCAATCTCAGGCACGAGAGGATCATCAGGATTTGGATCAGTCAGCAAGGAGCAAATCGAGAGCAGCACCTACAAATTCAACCGGTGTCATACATATGGCACGTCAGAAAAGGATTGCTCATAAAAGTACCATCGTTTTTATAATAATGCATACAGAACAGATTCAGACTGATTGGTCAGCGGCCATATGCAATACAGACTACATAGAACACGCAAGATTGCGAGGATGCATCATGTCACCTTCGACACTGTAAGGGCAGGGCTCCACTGCTCTTTGAGGATATCAAGACAAATGCTTCCATTGCTATTGATGTTTGGATGAAAGACTTTGGTCTTAAAGGATACCTGCTCGGTGCACAAATAAACAATAATAAGCATCTGACATGTACACGAAGGGGAAAAATACTGGGAACTATTTTAGGTGGTTAATCAAGTACTTGCACGTGTTTGATTCATAAATAAAAGAAAGAAAGGAGAGCATAGCAAAACGAGGCCTAAGCATGTTTGGCTAAGCCTAAATAAAAGTAAAGTTACTTAAAAGCAACAATAACTTTCAAGTTTAACCAAATCTGTAAATTCAAAAGTTACTTCACGCTCACTTAAAAAGGTAACTTTGCTTCTTTTAAGGCTTAGCATAACATACTCTCGTCTATTTGTCTCAAGTTGCATTGTGGATCTGGAACATTATCAGAAGCAGTTATCCAATCTCGCATCTGAAGGACTGAATAAAAACCATAGATATATGTGCTGGGCATAAAAACCTTGTTCAATAATTACTTTGTGCAGCTTTTCGGCAAGTTCAAATCCCTGGTCGACAATTTCTCACAAGCATGTCTAGTACAACACCCAGTCTTGCACAAGGGTGTACTCTCATATCATATTCTAATATCAAGGTGTTGTTGAAGTTCATAAATGATAGTTCTATAGCGAAAAACATGGGCAAACATAGATCTATAGAAGATTGAGATATAGGCAGGGTTAGTGACCTAATCATCCTACTGCAAAACCAGCAAGCATCAATGCATCATCTTACTCCTCGTGTTAGCCAGAAGGCTGAAGTTTATTTGTAATAACTTGACATTATTTATGCAGGTTACCTTGGGTGGCTTGAAAGGATAATCAGGTGGGAAGTGAATAGTTACGAGAAACACACCCCCTGCAAAAGGGCTATCTGAAGGACCCATAATTGTAGCTTGCCAATGGAACATGTCCTCACCTACAGGCCCTGAAAAAAAATAAATCAACAGCAATTTGAGCTTAAAGCTAAATGACAACAAATTCACTTATTCATGATTCCAATTTATTCAAAAATTGATTGAAATTTACAATCAACTTCCCTTTAAAGCAATTAAAAATTGTGCCACAAAGTAAATAAGCCTCTATTTGGGCTACATTAAAATTAATCTCTCTTCTTTTCAACCACACATTATTCAAAAAAATAATATTACAAGTAAATTCAAAACTTTTCTTTCTTTTTAACCACACATTCTTCAAAAAATCACTATTCCAAAATACATTTTTCCCCAAAATTTGATAAACGGAGCCCAAACAAAGGCCAAATTCATCCAAACCCCATACAGAGTGGATAAAGGAACAAAAGATTGGCACCTAAAAGACTAGATGAGTAGATATTAAAGTGGTTTGGAAAAAAAGAATTAAACAAGAATAAAAACAAGCTGAAGTGTCTAGTAATTGACATTGCATTATATCTGCCATCCTAGGGTAAATACGAGGAGAGACTGATTCTCGCAGTACGGCATTATGTAAGTAAATCAACTCAGCATATTGAAGTATTGCTAGTTCTCATACTCTTCATTATGCGATCACTGTATTAAAAGACCTTATCAGCATAACCTACCATTCTCATGCAAAATGTCAAGAACGTAAAGTAACCCTTTACACGGATTTCACATCCCCAAATTTCTTGATTGATTAATGAAAGGCTTTAGTGTGCATGCAACAACCTCCATTCTCTTCCCCACTAGAAGAGTAATGTCGATTTTGTGAACCACAAAGATTCAGTTTGAGTAAATAAAACAAAAACTTATCAGCTTAAGACAGAAAAAGCAAAAACCAATTTCAGATTTCCATTAGCACAGAAAGAATCAGGAGATTAGCGGAAAACATATGCTATAACTTAGAGAAACTGACATGGAAATAAAATTTGGGGGTGAGAAAGAAACCTGCACTGCAGGATACAGGAGGGTCCTTCTGCAAGTCCTTCAGTTCTTTCTGAATCCTCTTTGAAGCCATCTCTGTTTAGGCCAAGAATAAAGAACCTGAAAAATTATTCATAGAGGAAGATTTGCTGGTCAATCAAAAAAGGATGTTATAATGAAAAGGAACAAGTGCTCTATTCTTGAGGACTTAAATTCCTACATCTAACCAAGAAGGTGCTAAAAAACTAAGGCAGCAACATGATGTAAAAAGAGTTATCAGGTGTAATAATCACTTATTGGAGCCAGGAAAAAATTTAGACTATAAGGTCATTGTTGTCTGAAGATCATATTCCCCAACCATCATCGTGGGTCCATAAAAAGAATAAATTCGTTCATTGTATCGTTTTTGTTATTAGTCTATGGTCTATGGTCACCCCATAACTTCCACTATACATAAACCCAACACAACATGAAGGGAGGATTCAAATTTGGCATGGACACTTATGATCTCAAATTTGGCATGGACACTTATGATCTGGATTTCTTCCATACTCAAAGAGAAAATTTGACAACCCATAAAAAAATCCCCCCCAGATGGCCAGATAACTCAATTGAAAATCAGATTCTAATTATTTGAAGAAAAGACAAAAAATTTGCAGCAAGATAATGGTTTAGTAAAAGATGCAAATCCTCGGAAAAAGAAAAACTTCATACTGAAGAATAATTTTAAATTACACAATTTTCCATGATTACTGTGATTTCTCCGTTTTCTTATTGGAAAAAATAAGAGCATTTTTTTTTCAAGTCCAAGAAACTAAACTGGACAGTAAACATATAACATCACGTCCTTATACACACAAAAAGGGGATAGAGAAGGAGCACGTCGAATTGGGTAAACATAATAATTGAACAAATCACAGCATACCATTAACCTTAACAAACAAAAAAGAACATATATAAAAACTCCGTAAAATCAAGAATTAAATAAACACGCACACTTTACAGCAAATAATAATAATATTAAATTCGCACAATCACTGAAACATATGCACATACAACAAACACTGATATTCAGAAAAGAAAAGCATGGGGAAGTAGAGAGTTTAAATCTTACAGTTACAAACTACAGAGGTGTAAGAAATCCTTCACGAAACCAAACAGATTTGCTTCTTGCAGAGAGACGTGAGCTAGGGCGAGTTAAAGGAAAAAAAAAAAAAAAAGGATTGATTTTCAGTTGAAAAGTATGATGCGGCCAACATATAGACGCAGTGACGCACCGCGTGTAAATGGTCCATGCTTAGGACGTGTGCGCACAATATTAGGGCGGGTTGGGTACATATTAGGAAAATTAATCGTTGTCGTTAATTTTTATTAGACGGGTGTGAATTAATAACGATTATATTTTCAATTATAATTAGATTTTAAGCCGACTGAATGTGCCTTTAATAAGAGATAATTAGAATAAGGAAAATTGCATCTGGGGTCTCTAACATTTTCAAAAAGTTCAAATGGATCCTAAAGTCTTATTTTTCAACCCTTTGAATAAACGTGCCCTTTGAAAATAAAACAATATTTATAAAATATAAAATAATTATAAAAATAAAAGGAAATTTTTTTTTTCCTTCCCAAAATCCATCCCTACCACTACCAAGCTCACATTCCTCAAAGTATCAAAACTTTAGTAATGATTGTACAACTTTCAAACTTCCAATCGTATAAACTCAGTTGTGCTTTGAGTCAAGTCTCAAAATTTCTCGTTGCATGTCTTTCTCGTTGCCGAATGGTGGAAAAGGCGATGGTTGTAGGGGAACAAAAATTTTCATTTCTTTATTACTAATTTTTTTCTCTTTATTACTAGTTCTTGGCACTCAGAAAAGTAGACGATTTCACCCTAGAACCATCGGGCTGGCTCATTAGACGTAGACGGAATTAGTTTGGTATATGGTTGCAATTGAATTTTGGCAACCTTGACTGGCACAAGGATCTTCTCAAAGAAACTTCAACTACGATAGAACCCGACTTCTAACTTACACATATACACGGATACAAGATTCTATTAAAAGGACAAATGTTAGAATTTTGTGTAATATATGTTCGAATTACAATTGAAAACTCTATACAACAACACGAGCAGTGTTATATGAATCAAACTTGCTATGACGATTTAATTCCTCGTAAGTGCGCCAAAATAGAAACGTTCCCAGACCAGGCATGAATCGAATAACAAAGTTGAAGAATCTGAAGTATTTTCCTGGGAAAAAACCAAATCCCTTTTGGCGGCTGCAGCGAGAACGAGAACCTTCGAAATTCTTGGTTTGATTCCAAAGGGATTCTCTCCTTGTTGAGAAACTCGTGAATTGGTGGAGCGATCGGACCATAATGCTTCATCCCTAGTAAGAAATTGAGAGAACTGCGATAAGGAAAAGTATTAACCAAAATTAATAACCAGATTAAATCCCATGTCGAGCAGAATACAAATTGTGGTTGAATTTTTACCTATTCTGAGTAATAAAAATCGGATTTTCTGCCGGGATTTTAGGCACAGAGGATGAATCTACAGGCAGGGAAGATCAAGCCGGTAAAACACAACAGACAGATAGTGACTCTATACTGAGAACACCAAGTGAGAGGCTTCCATTTGATTTCCACACTGGAACTCTTCATTCTCTTCCCAATCTGAGGCTCTTTCGACAGATCAAAGCTTGCCCCTTTCATCCTCAATTCCTGAATGCACCGCGTCAGGGCCCGACTGTCCACCCTTTCCCTCTGCAACTGACTGTCCACTTTCCAGTACCTGCAAAGTTTCACCTGTACCAAAAACACAAGTACAAGAGAAGTACACACAGATAAAATAGATGGGATCCACCATTTTTTGCACACATTATGATGCTCCTCTAATGAAGATGTAAACAAGATTGTCAAGAAAATGCCATGGAAAAAGAAGAAAAAGCAACAAAGTTGGAAAATTTCTCTTCTGATAGAGTCCATTCTCTTTTCTTTCATGGCTATTCTCCGGCCAAATAGGTCTTCTTCTCTTTGCCAAAGCTTGAGAAGCAAGAAATGGCCAGGACTTTGAGAGATTTCTGTTAATGGGTGCTGTTGGATTGCAGAAATTGCGTTCATGGCACATACTAATTTCTGCTGATGCTCTTCGTCGACTGGGATTTCGACTATGTGGGCGTCATTTATTTCTGCCATTGGTTAGAATGCTTCCAAGAAAATAAAAACAGATTGCAGATATAAACAAACAAATTTAAAAACAGCAAGTATGATGTAGAATAATACACGCAGCAAATAGAATTCAAGAGAGATTCAAATGGATTTTGTTGCTTGATTTGGTGAGGGAAATGAAGGAGTGTTTCGGATATTTAAATGGAGGAGAAACCCTGACTTCCAACGGTCATATTTCGCCTGTTGCTGGCAAAGGGGGATCGGTGGTAACGGTCAGAATTTTCTTTTACGATAAAAAATAAGAGGAAGAGGAAAGTGAAAAACCGTGTTGAAGTTTCCCCTTTCTACCCACCGACATACGATTTTAACCGTACAAGTTTTTCATTTTCTTTTTTCTTTTTACAAAACCGTAAAAGTTTTCTTTAAAATTTTAAAAAGGGTAATTATATTTACAACAGAAATTTTGTAAATTGCGTCGTATATTATTTATAGTGAATTTATTCTTTAATTATTTTTGCATTTATGTAGGACTGGACAAAATCGAATCGAACGGTTCTTCTTAAGTTAAATACTAGAATGTATAGCTCAATCGAGAACCGTTGGGTTTGAGTCGGTTCTCGGTTCTAGACCCGACGATTCCATTTATTAAATACCCGAAAATTTTTGATCGATTCGATTCTTTTCAGAACCGAAGAACTGGCCCATGTACAGCTATACATTTATGTCCCCAACTTGATTTGGTCAAAGTTTTATAATCAACATTCTATTAATTTGCATATTTTATTACTGATGCTGGGTACGTTCAAGAAATTTGTCATAAAAAATTCTATTGGTCTCTTGTAATTTTAAATAATCGAAATAGACAACAAATATAAAAGTTTGACAAAATATTTTTCTTTCATTTCAATGGACGTTAGCGAAAATGTTTACGAAAATCAGCACCAAAAAATGAGGGCTTAGTATAAAAATGAACAAATATTAAGGGCGCATTTGATTGTGAACATGGAATTTGTATGAAAATAAAATAAAAATCAGGCAATTTAATTGTCTAGAACTTATATGTATGAAAATTATTAATTAAATGTGTTTGATCGATTTAGATTTCAATCTAGAAAATATTATAGTTGTTCATTTTTTATTGGTGGATATATGAGTGAGAGAGGGGATAGATGAGAGAGTGAATTACATGAAAATAATAACCACCACTCCCTAAAGAAAATATTTTCCTTGAAAACAAGGAAAATGTGATTATATGATCAAAAGTTGGAAAATATTTTCAGTGAAAAAATTGTCAATCAACCAGAACAAAATTAGAAAATTAGGTGGAAAAAACACATTTTCCGTGAAAAATATTAATAATCAAATGCATCCTAAAAATATTTACTACAATTTAAATATGGTGCAAATAATAAAAAATTATAGTGTGACTGTAATTATCTCATAAATTTTGTATCAGTTTATTGTTTCTTAAATTTGTTGATTTCAGTTATATTTCTAACAACAATATTAGAGTTATGAAGTTCCAAATATCCCCACCCATAATTAAAAATAAAAAATAAAAAAAATCCACAATTGATTGAATTTTAGCGAGATTTCAATAGTCTAATTGGGTTAATGAACTTTAATTTTAGTTAAATCTCTAAACTTTAATTTTAATTTCAATATTTACAACTCCATCAATTTATCGTATTTTAAACGAATGACAATTACGTAGTCGATATGGTAACCGTTCTTTCACTAAATTGCTGCTGACATATACCTACTTATCACAATGTGTTTAAATTTAAAAAATAAAATAAAATCATAGTATAGTTGGCTATATGATAGCGTAAATATAAAAAAAAAAATTATCTGTTTTAAGCATTAGTTACATTAAATTTAAAANAGATATTTGATTCAAAGTTTATTTTCTAAACTTTGAGTTTGAAGGTCTCTTTGTTCTTTTTAAAAAAGGATAGGGCATAAATATTTAGGTGTTGATGCTCTGCTAAAGAGATGATGAAGTTCAACATAGCCCTCATTTTTCTATCTATTGAGGTAAAACATCATGTTTCCTTCATCTCGTGTTCATAGAATATCCAATTACATGTATCAGTTGCCCCAATATTTAATTTCTTTATCAAAACTTTATGCAAGACGAATGTAGTCAAGATAAATTAATTAATGATAATACGGTGCAGAATTTAGGACAAATTAAGGGTCTTTATCA
>CAIGRQ010035884.1:0-10393 GCA_903798375.1 Fraxinus sp. D2006-0159
ATCAGTCGATAAGTTTTTCTGCACTTTACAGTATTTCAACTATTAAAATTTTCTAACAGTTGGCATGTGGTCACTTATGCATGCTAATTTGTTAAATGTAAGACCAGGTAACGTGGCTCAAGAATATTGTCAATGCATTGATTGAAGTTTGTTTATTATTGCTAAAATTCAATTGGTTCATTGAGAAGCGGCATTTTCCTAAGTGTACATTTTGTTGGAAAGTGAGTAGTTATAAGGCCCATAAAAAAAGTGCGTCGCTCTGCCTATAAAAATGAATTCATCCCGTCAAATTAAAATATTCATTGTTTCTCTTTTTCAGATTTAAATCATCCAATTATTTTTATAGATCAAAATATGTTTCTTAATCTATTAAATTTACTTGTAAAAATCATGAATTCTAAAGACCTTGGTTATGGTTTAATTGCTTACCCAAAACACTTAATCCAGTTTTCAATTTTGCAAAACATTCAAAATTAATTTGATCTAATTTTTTGTTTTTTAAAATATATATCTTTTAAAAAAAGTTTAAATTTATAAAGTATAGTATACAATTTTAAACCTATGAAAATGTTAAAAATATTAAAAATGTAAAAAATAAGCGTTTAAATAAAATATTATATTATTTAAAAACGAAAATTAGAAAAATAAAAAATTCTAAATAATTATGATTTTGAAATTCTAGGAAAATTAAATTTAAAAATAACGTTTAAAATTCTAAAATGGTAAAAAAAAATTGAAGAGAGATTCAAAAATTTTAAAAATAAAATCTAAAATTCGTTAAAAATAAATTTCTAAAAAAATAAAATTCCAAAAAATTGTTGAAAGTTAAAAAATAAAAACAGTTCAAACCCGTATTAGTTATTTAAATAAAAAATCTAAAAGATATCTAAAGGAGCACATATAAAAAATTTAGTTCACGTCATTAATTTCATTTTATATATTCTGCCAACTTAGTTTATTAATTACTTTTATTTTACTTTTCTAGCGAAAAATAAATATTGAAAGATATATCAATTTTAAAATGTACGTATATGACCAATCAAAGGTGTTTTAAACAATTTAAAATGGAACATCAAAATAGAAAACTACAAATGAACACAAAATTATAAATTGAAACGCAAACAAAATGGGCCATTTATTTTTGAGTCAAAATTGACCTTTGAAAACCTAAACATTGCAATATATTCAACAAGTTCCTATTGAAGATTCACCCACTTTAGGGCATGTTTTAATTAGTGGATTTTGAAGGTTGACATGCATGTATTCAGCTTGATTTTATTGGTTCGATCGACTGTGCAGGATTGATTTTGATAACATTGAAAAGAAGATACTAACGGTTTTGAGTACTCAATATAGGGATTTGAAAGAATTTGTTTATGGAAAATGGATCTTAAGTCTTCTCTCTCTTATTTTTATCCAGGGTTGGCATATGAACTGAGAAAGGGTCGGATTTGTGGGATTTAAAAACATAAATAAATTGATTTCAACGGCAAAATACCTATAACAAATGGTATCATGTAACATTGAAGAAACCAAAAATAATATTCCTAAGAAAAAGCTAAGGCAGTGTTTGATTCCTCTAATTTTCCTTGGAAAATGGAAAAGTTTTTTCATTTTCCTACTATTCACTTGTTTGATTGCAATAATTTGACTGGGAAAAAATTTTCCACAGCCCCGTTCACACGCATGTTTTTCAGCAATTTGGTGAATTGATTTTCCTTTTGTTTTTACTGGAATTGATTTTCCATGTTGTCTTCTTTTTTTTCTTTTTTTCTTTTTTAATTTGACAATTGAAATTTTTTTTAGACACAATGGTAAAAAAATTTATCACTTTTATTGACAATTTTCATGCAAAACAAAGACAAACGAATGGTATTCGGTATGGTAATTTTAAAAAAAAAAAAATTATTTTTTTAAAATTTTTTTTGGCAAGTTGAACTAATTCTAGACCCAATGGTAGAAATAATTATCACTTTAATGGACAATTTTCATAAAAAAAGTGAAACCAAACGGACACCAAGCTTTCAACATTTTTCATGAAAAATTATATCAATCAAACATCATTAATTACAATCTTCAGTAAAATAATTTCTAAGCAAATCAATTCTCTGTAAAACATTTTTATTCCACCCATTTTCCACATTTGCAATCAAACAGACTCTAATATTATTTCCCAAAATATATTAAACTTATCCTAAATACAACCTGATCATATTCCTAGTTTGAATTTATATGCAAAGAAAACATTCAATCATATGATTATTCTATAGATTGCTTTATTCCATTAAAGACATGCATTGGGCGGGTGTTCAGTGGATAGATCGAGACCATCATCTAATTTTTCGCGTGTGATTTTTGATGATAAGGATTTGTATCTCGAGCAACTGTTTGAAATAAAGAAAGATTTACAAGAAGTTGTGCACCGAATTCTACAGAAATACAACTTTGAATGCAAAGTAAAGAAATCAAACAAGTTATTGTTGATCTACATCGAACGATAGTTGTCGTTGTCATTTACGAGTGATGGAAATGGACATGAATGAGTTATTTGTAGTTCGTAAGTATATACGGGGAGCATACTTGCGAAGTGGGAACTCGATCACAGACAAGTTCGAGCATGATTTATTGGTTGATAGATAATGCACAAGTATTAGGACACACAGACGATCTATAGACCTTCGGACATCATCAACGACGTCCATCGAAAGCACGAAGTGGTCATGATATACCAGAAGGGCAGAAAGGCCAAAGAATGCACATTAGAGGATTTAATGGGGACAACTAATCGTGGTTCGACATTTTTTATCGAGCTTTAAGTTTTTCTTCAGGCTCTTGGACAATGCATTCGGGAATTTTGAAATACGATGCGACCCCTTATTCTAGTTGATGGTACAACTCTAAAAGCTAGATATGAAGGCAAGTTGACTATTGTTACATGTTAAGATGCCAACACCCAAATTCACCCTCTTGCATTCGACATAGTGGACAGTGAGAATGATTTGTCAATGTGTTGGTTCTTCATAAAATTGAGGGAAGTAATTGAAAGAAGTCGATGATCTTACTTTTACAAGTGATCGGTGATCGTCTATAATAAATGGTATCGCAGAAGTTTTTCCCAATGCACATTATAGTTATTGCATGTACCATATATAAGGAGACTTGAAGACAAGGAATCGAGGCAAATGCATCATTTCATTATTCAAAAGAGTGGCACAAACTTACAGTGTCGAAGAGTGTAACAAGTTCATGGTTTAAATAGGAAGTAAATCAATTTCGGCATAGGGGTATCTAATAGAAATGGGGATTGAACATTGGGCGATATCACATTTTCTAAGATTTCGATACAACATGATGATTTCAAACAATGTGGAGTCTCTCAATGTATTATTCAAGAAGGATCGAGAGTTACCAATTGTCGCAATAAATGAGAACAATCGTAACAAGCTAAAGCAGTGGTTTCACAACCAACGTGCGGAATCACAGAGTAGCACGAGCATGCTAGCCTCGGCTCAGGACAATAAACTCTTCAAAGCTGTAGAGGTTGTAAGAAATTTGAATATGGAACCACTTAATAAGTTGCACTTCTCCGTGAAATGTGCACGTAATATCGTATACATGGTGGACTTAACTGATAACACCTGTACTTGTAGTGGATTTCAGTTGGAGAGTTTTCCATGTGAGCATGCAGTCGAAGTGGCTATGTATAGAAACTTTATAGCGAGAACCTTATGCTCTCCTTATTAAATGACTAATTATTGGAGAGCAGGGTATGTTGAAACTGTATTTCCTCTACCGAATGAAGCTGAATGGGAAGTTTCAGACCATAATATCCCACTTAATAGTTTATTGCCAGTTAAAGCTGAACTGCATGGTCTTAGATGTCCACGTACATCTAGATTATCATCCACATGAGAGTTTTCTCAACAGTGTAGGTGCGGAAGTTGCAGAGCAACAGAGTATACTCATCAATTTTGTACAAGCCAGATTCCCTTAAATAATAATTAGATGGATGTAATGGTATCACTATTAAATGTGAACAATATTTACATTTTTTTGCAATTAAATGAACAATTTACAGATCACAATTAAATAAATGATGAAATGAACAATATTTACAATAATTCCAAATTAAATAAACAACTAAATGAACAATATTTATATATTTTTTACAATTATTTCACTATTAAATATACAATATTTACATATCACAATTGAATTCATACAAATCGTACGCTAACTTATTACTCCAATTTTGTATCTAGCATTGGTTGATTCCATCAACCTTGTGTGTTATACTAAAAAATCCAATATACTTATTACGAACATGCCACAATTGCTCTTGCAATTAAATAATAATATATCAGTTCGGTACCATGTAAAACTAAGTTTTCAAATTAAAAGATTATAAATACTTAAGAAATCGACTATCTCATCGGTGTGTCCCGCACGATGGCTAATATGTCCTGCACAATCACCTCTACTTATCTAGCCATCAAAGAAACTATCACAGTCATCTGCTCCTAGTTAAAGTCGAGATGACCTTGTGTCAAATAGGTATGATCGGAGTCGCACACATACATAGTAGAATCAGTAAAGATAATCTACATGGCAATGTAACGATAATTCACGAACACTAAAATGTGAATATGAGTACAACGCTCCCATGACTTTCCCCCGACACTCGACCACATCCCTTTGACCCATTCAAGCATATATTTAGGCACTTTGTACTCATTAACCATAAGTTGGAGTGACTAATACTCAATGGAAATTATACGTATGAACTCAGTGTTCAATGTGACTCTACCTAACTTGACCAGGAATGTCAAATGATCTCGAATATCTTTGACCCTAATCGCGCAACAGGTCCATATCCAAGTCGACGTACTACAGTAGGAAACACCAATAAAAAGAAAGAGAGTTATTTCATTTAATAAATAAAAAATTATGTATATATAATAAATAACAACTGTGATATTGCACTTATATCGTTGGCGAGCCAAACTCCCGAAGTTGTGATGTCCTGAAACCACTTATAAGCATTTGATATTGTTCTTTGAGCTATTGTTTAGTTAGCTTTGAAATAAGAATTTGAAAAATTATTAAAAGAAGCATAGATGAGTTAGCGCGACATAGTTTACTAAAATTATAAAATACTTACCCAGGCATAATTTTTATCCACTCTGTTTCAAACACTTTCCACTAGCATGGTCTACCTTTCGAAAGAGATTGGGATATGTACCATCGACGAACGTCCTCCTCTTTGCCTTAACCGTGAAGGAGAAATGACGTACTGTATCAACAATCTAGGCTTCTTGTTGATCACCTACTACGACACATCAACAACAGGATTTTTACTCTCTGTCACGACAGGCGTCCTCTCATCATCTGCCCCAGGCTCGTCACCTCATCCATCATCAGAGCCAACCACTTCATTCTTTCCTCCTCCACCACCTATCCAGTCTCCATGGTGGCTACCCCTCTCGCTCCACAAATAAAAAAAATGATTCTAATTCACGCTCATTTGTCCAAAACGGTGGGTAAGCCCCTCTCTGTCACCCCCTCCTTTGCCTGCTATATCGTCTCGAAGCACTATGACCTCATCCTAAAGGTCTATTGAATGGCTTCGTAGCACTCCAACATCATGGGATAAATATGCTACCTCACCTTTCAATTATCGTTGTAGCATCCTACCTTCTCTCCCAATTTCTATTCTATAGTGCCCACTTTCGCTCGTAGCGTGCCCACCTCCTCGCTGATAAATCCAATTAGGCGGTACATATAGATCATTGAAATAATTACTTAGACTATGTGCATGAGATCTACGGGGAATGTGTTTGGATAGAGGAGAAAGAGATCTCATGGCAGGAGTGGTCCCCTCGACGAAGGTGATATTCATGACAAGGTGATTGTTGATCAACTGGACTGCACTTCTACACAAATAACGGTATTAAAAATTAATAACTTAATTAAATTAGGCTAAGTCATACAAAACGATAATCAACAAATTATATTCAAATCACATACCCAATCTCGGTCCATGTTGGAATCGAACATCTGGTGGTCTTGAGTATTCGAAACAATTAACTCACGCATAAAATCTCGACCCTCCTCCTCCATCGACGACGTCAACTCAGCTAAGATTTCAAGCTAACATATTAGCATTTCAACTAGTTAATGATCATGTGTTGAAATTTTGAAACGACATACAATATAAATCGCAAATGTATAATACTCATATGAGGGTCATTGAGAAGAGCTGATAATTGTTTGCCAGATGGACAATCGTCGCTCATTGGATGCTTGTCAATGATTCATCCCAAAGTAGTGTGCCTCCCCTCTTCTCACAAATTAAGAACCCAAGAGGGGGATATTCTCATATGCCCAAATCTGTAACACATACAATTATAATATATAAATTTAGTATAAAAAAATATTTTACCATTGATTATGTTAAACATTTACTTGCACTGCCGTGGGCAAACCATAAGTATCGTACTTACACAAAGACCCCTTGGGCTTCAAGTGTGACATGATGAAGACGTGCACGGTGCCCTCAAAACATTTTCGGCCCCACAGATAGTTGTTGAAGACATCAATGTCATCAACAAATTTCAAATGAAAAATGTCGATCGCAGTCTTTTGTAATGACACCTTGCCACGCTCTCAAGTATATATGCGAGTCCTAACTTCAATCTGTCTAACATCTGGTCGCACTCCCTGATTGCGCAATCAACCGCGATAGAAGCACAATCCCCTATCCCTGAAAATACGTGTCGTACAGCCTATTGTTTTTTTTTAGTACCTTCAGTAGCAACTTCGTCTCTCGTAATCTTCAATCCAGTCATCAGGTAAAACTCAAACATAGAGAAAGTAGCAACCTTGCCCCCAAGGTCGAAATAGAGGACATTGCCGTCGACTGGTCTAAGAAGCCGACATAATAATGCATCAATGATCTGCCCAGAGTACTGCACATAACAAAGTTATTGTTCCAAGTACATTTTCTCGCTATTTATCTCAACTTCGCATTTAGATGGTATTGTATCCTACAAAAATTCAATTATGAGAACTTTCAACAAAAGATAATGGAATAAAGCATAATATCATAAAATTAAGCAAGCCGAATTATAACTACTATACGTAAGAAATAGATTCATTTTATACTGATGCTAATAATAAAAATATATGATTTAATAAATTAAATGAGAAGAACAAAAAAAAAATAAAGAAAGAAAAATAAATTTAAGAAAATAATTAAAATATATATATAAATTAAAATAATTTTAAATTGAAAAAAAATTATTAATAATATGAAGAAAAAATTAAGAAATTTTAAAAATCTAATTGGATTATAGAAAAATAAACAAAAAAGTAGTAGCTACAAATTTTCATTTTCAAGCATCTCTTTTATTGTATATGTATGTACCTAACGACCAAAAACTCATCCATGCCTTGTTAATTGTTATTAATATGTCTTTATTCCAACAATTTGTTGTTCCAAATTGCACATTTCCCAGATTCCATGTGCTTTGTTGGGTTATTTTGTGTTCTAGGTTTCCCTGCAATTCCTTTCAACTTCAAATTAAAGATTTCTTTTGGCATTTCCTTCAATAAAGGTTCAATTCTTGAAGGAACTTAGATGAACTATCTAAAAAGGATATTTGACTTTTGGCAATAGGATTGCAAGAGATTTGGGCTTTAGAGGTTTTCCGAGGCAATTTAGATATCCGAATCCCATCAAATATAGGCAAACCTAATTGTGCTCGTCGAAAAATAAGATTTGTTACATTTTCGTAAATGTGGGTGGGGTGGGTGCAGACGATTTTGGTGGTTTTTGGTTTTGGAATAGGTAGGGTGCAATGGGTGAGTGGAGAAGATGAGTAGTGTGTGTGTGTGTGTGTATTTGTTTAATTCTTTTATGGGTAATTATATTACCACCACAAAATTTACTTATTACACCATATTACAATCACACCACTATTAATATATATTTTCAATAAATACACCACAATAAATTTACCGTTGTACTCTTAATATTGGGGTGTAATAAACAATTCAATTTTAGATGAAATCCCACTCATATTTGCAAAAACAGAACACCAATAAATAATTCAAATCGTACAAAGTTTCGGAGCCAACAATGTCACGAAACTCCTCAATGAGTTGCAACCCTACCAACGAGAGGATGCAATGAATTCTCTAGCTTAAGAAGCCGATATGCACCTCCGTGATCCGATATACGGTTGCGTTCCAGTCATTTCCCTCCTCCAACACCAGCTCTGCTAGCTCCAAATGGACCTCAGCTGTGCCAAACCCGAGCTCTCCAAGTATCAGAACTTAGGTATACACTACAACAAAAAAAGCATACGGCAACGTTCAAAAAATGTTGACGTAGACCTTTTGCAACGTTCAGACGTGTGTTGCAAATCGAGGTGTTGCCATAGAGTAAAAAGATACGGCAACGTTTTTTAAACTACGACAACGTTTAAATGTTGCAATTGATGTTGCTTTTTAAATGTTGCAATTGATGATTTTTGTTGTAGTGATAACTGGCCACGACATCATAGTGGCTTCTGCTGCCGCCACTCACCACCACCAGCAGAACTTGGGAATCAACTTGATTGGTGGCGGTTTCGGATCCCAGGACCACCATTTTCACCACCAGTTCTTCCCTAGTAATCAGCAACAAGTTATTAGGTCATTGGTGTAATTCCCGGCCTCTCTGCATTAAAAACCCAAGAATCAATCATATGAAAAAGTGAAACTTGCATTATTGTTGTTGTTATTTAGTTTTCTTGATTTCAGGGCTACAGACATTAATATTACACTTGTGTGCTAATTTTCTAGAAAAAAAGAATTAAATAAAAGAGATATTCATTTAAAGAATTAGCTGTTTAGCATTGCTGCAAAAGTAATAATGGACAAGTTTGTTAATTTAATGACTGTGGTGTCTATGAAAATTGTTTAATTTTAAAGTTTGGTTAATTAAGTAATTTTACTCAGAGTCGTTTAAGTAAATAATAAAAATGTGGAGTAACAAGTAAATTTTGTAGTGTTAATATAATTACTCTTATTTTATTTTAAATTTTTATATGAAAAATGTAAAGTTACCCTTTTAACCATACAAAAATAGTCAACATGATTTGGTCAGATCTTTGATTTTGGCCAACTAATAGAGAAATTAATAGTTTCTGTTAATTCAAACTCCAAATGCGAGTTTTTGAATGGTTTGGTACCCTAAATGTCAAAATTAAAAGTTTAGATCAAGTCTACATAAAAATGAAAGATTTGTTACCATGACTGCAATTTTCTCTTAAATATTTTATTATTTCACATGTGAATGCAGTCGCACGCCAACAATATGGATTCATTCCGTGAAATTTGCTGATTACATTAATTATTTAATTGATTTGAATAAATAAAGCTTATTATTCCTTTAGAACTCAAAGAGCTAAACATTAAGTGCTTGTTCGGTAGAGATTAAAATCGGATTAAAATTGAAAAATTAGTCATTATTGTTGACTTTTATTAGTCGAGTGAGACCCAATAACGATTATATTTTCAATTAAAATTGAATTTTAATTCCTACCAAACAGACCCTAAATAAAGCTTATTATTCCTTTAGAATATTCATATGCTCTTTGTTATATCTTAACTGAAAAATTAGCAATTAAATATATTATGTATGTCAACGTTAGTATTGTTATCATTATTAATATATTCCTGTCAATGACTGAGCGCATTTGATTGGCAATGCAGTCGCACGCCAACAATGTGGATTCGTTTGGTGAAATTTTCTGATAACATTAATTATTTAATTGTTGTCAAGTGAGTAATTATTATTATTATTATTATTATTATTTCTGGAGGTTCCTAAGGAGGAGGAAAATTAAATAGAATAAGGGCCACGTTTTCTTTTCTTGCATTTTCTAGTTGACAGTAGCTAAATAATTATCATGCCATCTAAACCTCAAAATAACATCTTTAATTGATAAATTAAATTATCTTATTTTTTAGTACTTGAATTTAAGACTTGACATGTGAATGACTTTAGATATTGACCGTTTTGATTCCATTCTTATTGGAAAAAAATTCATAATCACATGCTTTCACGTAGAGTAATTTTTCTTTGTGGCTTTATTTTTAGGGTCCGTTTGATATGTTACATTTTCCAATTTTTGTAGTGTTTGATTGGTAAAAAAATTTCGGAAAATATTTTTCAACTTTTAATTATTTTTTTTGCAATTGAAAAAAATTCTAGACACGATGGTAAAAAAAAATTATTTTTATTGACAATTTTCATACAAAACAAAGTCAAACGAATGGTATTCGGTATGATTTTTTTTCCAATTTTTTTTTTTTTTTTTTTTTTTTTTTTTTTTTTTTTTTTTTT
>CAIGRQ010035907.1:0-11700 GCA_903798375.1 Fraxinus sp. D2006-0159
TCAAATGCTTCTACTTTATCTAAATGTTGGCACATCACTATAGATTCATTCTTAATTTGCAACCAATTCTTTTCGTAGCATATACAAGCCTCAACCATCCTTGCACCTAATAAACTCCTAAATGAATCAAGTATCCGATCTCCAATTGAGAATGCAAACTCAGAAACAGCTGTAAAAATTTGACTTTTGAAGAGGAAAATGATTTTTGATAGATTAGGTTAGTTTTGAGATTATTAGATATAAATTAGGATTATTTGGTAATAATAATAATAATAATATATATATATATTTTCGCCGGTCCAATTTAGTTTTAAACCGCAATTAAAATTCGCAAATCTAAATCAAACCGTTTTTTACCGGTTTGGTTTGGTTCAAAACCATTTCGTTGACGGGTCCACGTGATACCAAACCGACGATTTCTAAAATGCGATTTCGATTTTTCGATTTGGCGATTTTTGCTTACAGCTCTTAGATGAACGGAATCTAGATAGACGATTGATGGGTAACATTATGTAAATGTGAGCAAATAGTAACCAAAGGTAAATGTGATTAAACATTTAATTAACTCATTTCTTTTTGTTAAAAGTTTTTTATTTTCCAATGATAGGATATAAGGTAGATTTACACCGATCCCTAATATCATGTGAGCGAATTCCAATATTATTAAAATAATCGTCCAAGAAAATAAAGAAATTTATCGTGTAAAAAAATTAAAATCGGCTGTAGCTGCTCAAATAGAAAATTCAATTAACACTCTTCTTCAATTTCTTTTTTTATTTGATTTTTCGTTAACTCATTTTAAAATGCATCGTAGAAACATTCTTTTTGTGAAAATGGTTTCTTCCATTTGGTTGATCAAAACTCACAAATCAAAGAGAAGAACTTTTAGACAGAATTACAGTATCTTCAAAAGATGAAGCATACAATTTTCGAATTGATAATATCAGTCTAAATACAAGACTTTGTCTTAATTTGGTACCGTTCTTGTGGCCTACACGAACAATGTTTAAAAAAGCCGTGCGTGCAAAAACAAAATAACAGAATTCACACAGGAATTCAAATTTCACTCACATGAGGTAGTGGGCCCCATGTGAGTTAAAAAAATTGGCAAAAAAGCACCACCCACCCTTGTTGTGTGTGTTCTGGCAGGTATAGGAATTTACTTGTAGCATCTCCCAACAATGTTTTACCTCAATATATCGAATCAACTGATAAGAAGTCCAATAAAGCAATCAAACAGCAATTCAGATTATTTCAATGAGAGATTCTTATACATGAAAATCCACAATTCTGAACGCAAATTTTTTGAAAGATGGCAATCAGACTATGGAGAAGGTTTGTTTTTCAATGATCAATCACAAGAGACAAACTAATAGTGGGAATGTAAAATGAACTAGACAGCATATATAACAGGATTAAAAGCCGAAAAGAATGGAAGCTACACTGTTAATTTAACAGGCAAGCCAACTACAATGGCACAATTTTAAAAAACACGCCACATCGAGATCATCATGTGCCCTTCTCATCATATTAATATATACACCACTTTGTTCAAATACCAAGTATACCTGGTTTTACTACCATACACAGGTGTTTCACCTTCACTCCATTCTGGGTGCATCCAAAATCTGCTTATGAATTGCAACTACTCTCATCAGATTGATATCCTCATATTTTTCTGTTAGCCGCATGGAAAACAGTGTCTCACTGGTACAGTAATTATTCTAAAGGGATCTCAATTTATGGGGTTGTTGACTTGTTTCTATCCCTTTTCCACAAAATTTTACCCAAGTAAATCCTTAAATAAGTTTGGATTCTGACCTGATGGCGTCACTCCCATTTGCCTAACAAGGGCATCCTTTTCCAGAAAATCTTTATGATTTTGTCCCTTGTTCAATTGCTGTGTTACCTGTGCACCTGTATTTCCCCCGTGACCATTTATGTTGGCCTCATCTGAAAACCCAGAGAGAAGACTAGCACTTTCCTTACTGGTTGAAAGGGGATTTGCAGAACTATTCCCCTGGCCGCTTAGTGACATGTCTGCATAGAGGGACATTATGTCAGGTGCATCAATACCACTAACTCCATTGATATTTAGTGTGGTTGCATCTTGTTTTAGATCGAGAAGGCCTTCCAATTGCTTAAAAGGATCTAGAGATGGTGGAATACTTGTACCAGTTGGTTCGTCTAAGTCGAGCAAGTCGGGAGGTGGCTGGGAAGTTTTTATAATAACAGTATCAGAAGTTGCTGTCTTTTCCACATGAGACTTATCTGCAGCATGGCTGATATTCTTAGTAACCTTCTGGCTTGAAGAAGATTGTCTTCTATCAGATTTCAGTGTGCCGCCAAAAAGTGAAGCAGCCAGTTTCTGCTTCTCAGGAGATATCTCTACTTGCGGCTTTCTTGAATCATAAGAGGCATCGCGTGCTTTTGAGTTTGCACTTCCAACTGAATCGCGTTGGGTTGTCCCATTCTGCATCTTAGGTGTGTCATTGATTGAAGTAGACAACACAGGTGAGGAATAAGAAGGTTGGCCCCACTTCTTTTGAACCCCATCAAGTCGTAGCTTGAGATCTGAGGACCCTGCATTAGAGATGGATGGCACAGGTGTAGCAGAATAGTGGACCTCTGTATGAAAATATGGATCGGGTACAGGAACAAGTTCAGTAGAAGATGCTAGCACTGGAGTAACTTGAGGGGTCATGGAGGGTTTAGGAAGTTCATAAGCCTCAAACCTAAGAGAGTGCGTTAAGGACTCGTGCTGTTCTTGGCTTTTGAAGTCGCTAATATTTGGCATTCCTGAACGTTCCCTCTCAGAAACATATGGCTGAGCCCCCTTTTCGATAGCTAGTTGAATATATCCATCGAGAAACGAAAGGCTTTTGTCAATCTGCAAATATTTACAAACTTTACTAGCATTCTTGGGCAAAATAAATATATAGCATTAGAACGATCAAGTAGCAATGCATACAACACAACCAACCACAGCCAACAAAAGCAAAGCCACAATAAATTTTTAATAGCCAAGCAATTTCAAAATATAGCCCCTCTTTGAGCCTCATTCTTTTGAAAAAATCTTTTTTCCCAAACTCATTTTCAATCACACATTCTCCTAATGAAATAATCTTACAAGTATACCAAAAACTTTTCCCTACTTTTTAACCGTACGCTCTCCAAAAAATTGCTATTTCAAAATCTATTCTCCCAAAAAATGGAGCTCAAACAAACCCATAGAATAAGAACGACCAAGCAGTAATGCATGAAAAAACATAAAACAAATTGCAGGCAAGAACAAAGCCACATAATGTGATGTTAATACAAAGCTAGTCATGTCAAGAAAAATACATATTAGTGGCGATCATACTCAATAACTGCCTATCCATCTTAATGACATTTTTCAAGCACCCAAAACTTAACAAGGAAAATCGTAAACCTTTATAGAACATGTATGGATATTGCAACAAGTATAGATAAAAGCAATGCTTCACGTTGTGTGACTGGAGTCCTCTATAGTTCAAAGTGAATTGAAGTACTCCTCCCATCACCTTGTGTCTCATATCGAGGCATTGGTTCAAATAAAATATGGATATAATATGAGAAGTGGTGTTAGTATTTTATCTTTCTTATAATACTTTATATGTGTTGGAAATGATTTCAAATTTACATCTCTCTTCTAAATTTTAATTTAAAGGAAGTGTATGAAAGAAAATAGTTATTGTCCTTCTCAGGAACAATGCTCACTGTGGAGTAACAAATCAAGAAAGAGTGGCTTTCCACGTACACAAGAAACTCTCAAAGTGGCAGATTTTCCTTTATACTGAAAATTAATATAGGCTTACATCATATCAACATCTCCATTCACTTTCAAATCCAGAATCTTACAATCCTGATACCAATATCAATAATACTAAATTAAAAAGAAAGAAGGAGAAATATTAGAATCATCAAACTTGATATCCTGGAATATCAGTCCCATGTTTCTGAAAATGCATTTAAAATAGTTGACCGCTGGGAATATTTGTTTCTTGTGATCACAGATTCCTTCTCTTATTATATATATTTTTCCAACATTCTCTTGTGGCAATTAAACAGATAAGACTACTTTCTTAAAACAGTTTTGACTTTTAGACGAGATGATCAGACAAATATTTCACTCTCACAATCTCTGCTACTGGTATATCTTCCTGGGTAGAGAAGTTAGAAGGAATAACAAAGAAAAATTAGATCGACAGAATCTACCAAATGCATTGTACATGAATAAATTATTGGCAAGCAACATTAACCTTTATGAGTCCTATTTGTAAGCACTGTTGAAGGACAATGGTCCAAGTGGCTGTGATCTAATAAAGTTGGATGCATTTTAATTCATTGGAGAATGTGGCACTGAACCCACTGCCACGTAAACTGTTGTCCATCAATAGTGCTTACAAATAGCATTATTCAACCTATGTTCTTCCAAAAGTTGCAAATCAAACAGGAAAAAAATCAAGTTTCAAATTAAATATGTTAGAATAATCCGAGATGCCCTAGCATCTAATTCTATGAAAACGAAAGGAAATGGAGATTGCAAATAAACTAGGTAAACATCTGAGTTACTCATATGTATGTACAATCTACAATTTTATGTCCTTTCTATAGCAACCCCAAAATGATATTCACAAGAGAATGCATGCCAAACTGACAGTTTAAAACTCAAATTTAAATGCAATGATAAATATCACCTCAATGTCTTCACAACTCGCATCTATCGGCATTATATTTACAACATCATGAGCATCTAAACCTATGATTGCTTGAAGTTCATAAGCACGCTGCTGCAGATCTGACGAATGGGATGCTAATAATTCTTCAATCAAGGATTCACACTGCAGCAAATAAAAAATGTTAGCATGCTGAAAGTTTATCTACATATTTGAACAAAAAACTCAGAGTTAGAATACGGAGAGGTATATTTCTCAAACAATCATTATTTACCTTCTATAAGAATATGCATGGAAGTTAAGTATTTCCACTCAAGAATTCATTACTCATAAAGACATACAAAAAGCAGTTCTGCCAATGCTAAAGCTATCCCTTCAATGCCAAATGAAGTAAAGAACTAAATATTCCTGTTCCAAGGCGGAAGGATGAGACTTTTCTAATTCTCGTACTTTCGCAATTTGGTAGTTATTTATTGTAGGATTTCCGGTGTTTCCTGAGGAACAAAGCTTGCCTAGAATATATTACCATTATATTCAGCTGCCACTTGCTAGACAAGGGCTCATTCATTTTTATTTTTTATTTTAACGTCTAATACATCCCAAAGTAACCACTGCACAAGGTCCTCCGGATTCAAGAATTAATTTACAAATTGTATGATCTCTGTGAATATCTATAAACAGCCAATACAACAAAAGGAAAATTTCCGCACTTGAATGAATAAGTAATTAAGCTCAAATATACTTTTTGCACCTCCATCTGCATATCTCTAAACCTCCTCTTCCAAATAAAGGGAGAGAAATTTAACCAAGCTATATGTGCTAAATGGTGGTTGCTGGATTTGAATACCAAGAAGTCCATGCATGTATCTACTAATGAGTAACCTCATTTGAATTCTGGATTGTCCAGCATCTGACATAACATAGGCTTTGTTTATCATGGTTGTGCAAAGTGACAACATTCATTGAGCCACAGCTGGGGATTCACGACTTATTTTTCAGTGTCACATAGCGTTCAACAAGGAGAGCAAGGTAAGAGTGATAAATAAACCTTCAGTATATTTGTGAATATTCTCTCTTTTCGGAATTGGAGGTAGAAGTTCAAAATGTTCGGGTCTGACCCAGAAACGACGATACACATGCAATTGCATCCACTAAAAAATCACTCAATGGTACACCAAAAATTGATATTCTAATTATGTGGGTATGGATAATAAAAGTACAATAGTTCTCATGGAGGATTGTGATGTCATCTAATACAAACTGGATTCCTGAAGTGTACAGTTAATGAACTCACACAAGGTACTGCAGTGAGAATCTAAATTTTTCTATGCTCATCAGTACCACTTGAAAAAGGCTACATAAACACGCAAGCAACACTTGCATATACTGAGCAGAAAGATTAAGATGTCAAAGTAAAACTACACAAGGTTAGAACTGCCTACCTCAGGAAGCATGTCCACTTTTCTTCCAGCTGCAATGTCAAAGGAATATATTTTCTCAAGGGCTGTGACAGCATATGCCTTCAAAATAAGCAGGAAAAAAACATTTCCATTATTGTCCATAAAATTATTACTCAAGTACAATAACAAGATTAGATTAATTTCTCTACTTGAAGGCTGAAAAAGCAATTGCAAAGTATGCACGGGCTTACACAAGTATCCACCTAGAGGCCACATCATTTCAATGTGTGCTTTCTGATTACTCTATGATAGCCGCTACTCAAAAAATATTTTTCATCCATTAGAATTTGCCTAACAAAAGGGAAAAGAAACTCAAGGCTACTGACTACTCATTGTCCACAGTAGTCATTAAAGATGGTTCTGATTTTTATAAATGGATAAGCAGAGCTGACTAGAGCTACTGAGTATTCATTCTCCACAATGTAGTCAGTTTTACTTCTATACGTAAACAAAAACTGACTATGTCTGGATCATATTATAATCGCAATGAAATGATTTTGAGAAAAGTCCACCAGTTTTCTTCGGCTCTTGTATTGCTGGGAAGATTGCTTGGAATCATTAAGCAATTTTTCATGAAGAATACTTCATCTTTGGCTTATGTTTCCTTTTTTCTTTTTGCAAAGGACCATAAGAGTATCAATTAATTCATTGGGAAATTATTAACAATTGTGCGCCATTCTATTCTGCTAATTTTTAGAATTTATAACTGGCAGATGAAAACAGAAAGAGGGTAACCAAGTGGTCGGTGGTAACTGCAGTGACTGCAACACTTCAGAGCATGTGGAGCATTTGCAAGAGCAGTAAAAAAATGCTTTTCAAAGTGGGAGAGGATTTGGTTATTAGCTAACAGCGCTTTCATTATCTTTTATTTGCTCGAATTTATCAGATCCATAGTCTATCCAGCAACCGAAAGTTATTCTTGCTAGAAAGCATAAGTATTTAAAGTGACCACCCAGAGTCCTACAAAAACACCAATCAACATAATCTAGTCCAACCATAACATAAAAATTGCTAGCTGCAATGCTTCACTAGTTAAGATATGGTCATGTGTACTTGTCAAGTAGTCACCAATCGAACCTAACCGATGAAGTTTAGCTGACTTGACATTCACAACCCAAAAAGGTTTAAATACTGTAAGCAGAAAATATAAATCAAAACGTATTTGTGTATTTTGGTTTTCGTATGCCATGTGCTGACACGTAATTATATTTTAAATAAGTAAATTCAGAAAAATACAAAAGAAAATTAGCCTTTAATATGTATATATCTACACTCAAAAGCACGTGCAGGATAAATCACAACCCAAATATAAATACATCACAAAGTTCGGGTTATAGCTACATAAACTTTCATAAGCCAACAGGTAAATCAAATGTGTCAGTATACAATATAAAAAGGTTAGGTACTAAACCAAACACATACTTTGACAATGTCGTCAGTTGAATGTGCCTCTGCCACATCACACAATTTCCCACTGATATATGGGGCAGAATACTTCCCATCAAAGGTACCATATTCCCCCAAGACCCAACAAATGACCTGCAACATAAAGCTAGCAAGATTTGTGTCCGTAATAGAGTAAGCCCATGCGAATAATAAATAATTGGAAACCTAGATGTGATAAAGCATAGACGGAGAAAACAAAACAAAATGCTTGAAGATTCGATATGTAACACTTCGTACTTGAAGAAATGCAGATGGAAGTTTTGGCTCTCCAATAATTCGAAGATATGACTCCACCTGCACATGAACAAAATAACTTCAGTTATAAGTGTTAAAAAAGCAGAATCATAATTTCAATCTATTTCTTCCATTTTCATGCAAAAGCACTTAGAAACAGGAATTGCTACTTCCAACCAAAATCTGTGGAGTGATGTACTCATGTCAACCAAGAAATGGCCAACTATTTGAAAGGCTCGTGTAGTTTCAGGGATAAAAGCATGACATCATAAAATATCAATACGAATCACATTAATGCAAGATGCGTTTAGAGAAGTAGGAGAGAACTGTTGCTACAGTGTTTTTATTGGGAAAAAACCATCAAAGAGGCGTGGAAGTAGAGAATAATGACCTTCTTTACAGGTGAAAATAGGACAAATTCAAATTCTATTCCCCCTAACCCACCAATCATGCATAAACTATAAGATAATTGGAACTACTCTAACCAATGTTATGGATTTCATAATATTTTACCGAAGTAATCAAAACTTTATAAGCCATTACTTAATTTGGATAAAAATAAGATTTTTAGTAAATTTTGATAAAAGTTAAATGGAAGTGGTTAAAAAGTTGTGGGGTTCATAAAATGTGTGGTTAACATTAATTATTAACTTTGACTTGAATTTTAATTCAAATTTTTAGTTGGACCAAAGACGGTAAGTAATTGTAATACCCAAGTTTGATCAGAGTTTAGTCTACATTATTATCTTTTTTTTTTTTTTGTTAAATTTCTTATCAATGCCTGTTGTTGTTTTAGTTAATATAATGCCTAACTTAGGTCAAGAATTAAGTCTACATTATTATCAATTTTTTTTATTTACTCATAGCTGATGTTAATAGCTGGTTGGGTATTATTAGGGGGACCTGAAATTAAATTAAAAAGTTCATGTCCTCTTCTTCTTGACTTGCGTAATCCATATTGTCACAAATCATGCAAAACTACAGCACACAATCAAGCACATTCACATAAATTAGGTTCAAAAGATATATTGCACTATGCATAGCTCCGATATATTTTCAAGCTGACTAAAAGAAGAGTTCAAAACACATACTTATTACAGAAAAATGTATTAATTTATCATAACTGACATGAAGTATGAGTTAGACACAAGAAACTGATTAGTAAAACATACAGCAGATGATCTGAGCTGACCGTCCGCAGTATCATCATCCTCTCCAAATCCCTCAGCAATCAACCGCATCAAGTTATGAGCTACTTTGGCATTAACTAAGTCCCCTGCGTGCTCAAATACTTTATTCATGGTCTGGCAAGTAAACAGGGCAAAACAAGAAGATTAAAATTTCTCAACTATAAATGCAACAGCATCAGAATATTTCATAAAAGCAGATGCAATTGGCAGTATAACCTGTATAAACCACTGGTTGCTTGGTGCAAATTGCTCCGCAAGTTCAACACATCTAGATGCTATTTCAGTTTTGTAATGATTATCATTGATGTTTATCATATAATCAATCATACGGTCCACAATTACTTCTACATTTGAAGGCTTCGTCATTTTATAAAGCAGTTCAAATGTCTTGCGCTTTAGAGTATCATCTGCGTCCTGTATCATGAAGCATGTCAGGCTTCAAACAGAAATTTAAATAGACAAACTAAATGATCACACACGTTTAGCGAAACAAGGTTGCACGCAAAAAACTAAAACCTGCTACCCTTCACTAAGAAATGCAGAAAAACACAGTTCTCAACGGATAAAAGTAAAAAGCAAAGCATAAGAGACAACATCAAGAAAATCAGACCATTAAACAGGTCGAGTTCAACAATTACATTACAGTGTCATTGTTTCTCCTTTTATAGTAAGGTTTTCATTTTGGTAGACATGAGCAAGCAAAATCCTTGTACAAAATCTATGAAAACCATCCTACAAAGATGTAAAGCTATCCAACCCAAATGACCAGAAGAAATTTCTAATATGGAAACAGCAATAAATCAAGAAATCGCATGTCTCTCCATGTCTTCTCACCTTCTACCCATTTGCTTCCAAGAATACTCAACTCTTTCCACGCATAGCCTATTAGTCTTCATACATGGACCACCTTATAATGTTTCAAAAGTAGTGCAAGAAAAAAAGTATCTCACCTCTAAGCAATCGATGACAGCCAGTTGATGCTGTTCAGCAATTTCGGGACTTATTTTTGTCAGCCGGCCAAGAGCGTCAATACCAAGATATTTCAGATTGTGACTATCACTCTATCCATCACATATGCATGCAGGGTTATGAGATCCAAAAATATGAAAAGAAGTGTGAGAGAATCAAACCAAATCGGAGAATACAAACCTTCAAAAATTTCGAAGTGGCATCAGCAGCAGCTTCAAGTATCTTGGGGTTGGGATGTATTGAGGAAACACAGCATATGCACTCATAAAGAACGGCATTCCCTATATTACTTGTGGAATCAAATTTTCTCATGATGTCACCCACAATGGTATACATGTGTTCGCTGGCCTTTTTGTCACCATTACCCAGTAACCCAAGTATTTTTAATAATTTGATCTGCATGGTAAAGCAATATCTATTGTAATCTGTGAACAAATAGATAAATGGAAAAACCTGGAGAATAATAACCAGAATTCATATGCTTTGCTGTTAAATACGACTTTCTTCTTGCTCAAAAAAGTTGTTGGGGTCATAAATGCAAGTTCTAGACTATATCATCTCGTAGGAGGATCCATAATGTACAGAAATTATATAAGGAAGCTGGGAAGGTGTTGCTGGAGTTTGTTGATGAAATCATTTATCGAAGAAGCGATCTTAATATCCATTCAGGAAGTCATGCCAAAGTAGTTCAACTTCACCCCTCACTGATTGATTTTTTATTCAATAGAAAGTATTCAATCATTCTATGTATATATTGTCATTTGAGAAGTTCCAACATGTAATTCCCATGACTAAGCCTTTTTAAACTTGAGTTCATAAAATGCTGCAGCATGCCACTGGGCAGACCTCATGTGATTGAATGATTACAACTTTCGTCGTGAGATTCTTATATATGATGCTCGGACCCCAAGTACAAGTGTCGTGTATGGGTTGAATGGATATAAATGTCAAATTTAGGACCTGGGGGGATCAATAATTATGAGTCTCAACTTCTGACAGGGTTACGAGAACACATTGCTCATAAATTTATAACCTAATATCCAGATATTCTAAAATATATTGTACATCATCCAACAACAGAAACAAGTCAAGGCAATGCATTTCTATCAAGGAATATTTATTGTAACTGAAAAAATGACATGGTTGTAGATGCATCATGTTACATCTTCAGCACATTGTTGTTGTGGCTCAGTTTTGAGACTTGAGTCAAGCATTGAAGAATCTTGTTCATTTTTGAGAAGTTGTACATGTGTATTATGTCATGTTGAGTGCCGTCTCGTGTATCTCGTGTCAGACATGAATACAGATTGATAACTGAAGTCAATGAAGTGTAAGAGAAACATAATTTTTTGTAAACACAAAGGTTGAGAGTTTCACCAAAATGTAGTTGGGAAGATGATAATGGAAAAATAAAATAGATGAACAAAACTCAGTTTTAGCGATATGAAAAAACACAGAGAGCATGTTTGCATGCTTGGATTTCCTTATAAGCAAGGAGAGAGAAAAAAAATAAACGAGGGATTACTTTTTCTCTCTCCTGCTTAAGTAAAATAAGCAAGTGCCCAAACATGCTCTTAATCTCTCTCAAATTCTATTCCATATCTTTACAGGAAAAGTCTGCCCTTGATATTGTGTTAGAAACTAAAAGAAGCATAACCTTGGAATAATATAATAATTAAAAAAAGAGAGAGAGAAGAGAGA
>CAIGRQ010035967.1:0-13368 GCA_903798375.1 Fraxinus sp. D2006-0159
GCTTGACGCCTGAACTGTGACCCCGTGATGCACACCCAAACTGCAAACCCCACGAACGGCGACGGGAACCCTCGATTCCACTGCCCGAATCCCAAACGGACTACGAACCCTTCGAACGGTGACGGGAGCCCAAGATTACGGCCACAGGTTAGAAGAGTAGACCCCTATGACTCTGATACCATGTTATACGAAAGAATTTCACTTATCATTAATTGGAGAAACGATACATATATATACAAAGGGTTAGGAAACTATTTAAGAAAAATCTACAAATTAGGAAAACCTATAATTCACGCTAATTAGTAACCTAATACAACCTTTAACAAAGCTAAACTCTTAGAAGAAACTAAAACGATTGTCCCATTTGGAGCACTGCCTTGAATTCTTCAGTCACTGAAGCCAAATTCTTCTACCTGCTTGTCTGAGTTCACATATAGAGTCTAGCCACTTCCTTTTTCCTATTTTACATATAAA
This sequence comes from Fraxinus sp. D2006-0159, assembly GCA_903798375.1. Taxonomy (NCBI): domain Eukaryota; kingdom Viridiplantae; phylum Streptophyta; class Magnoliopsida; order Lamiales; family Oleaceae; genus Fraxinus; species Fraxinus sp. D2006-0159. Next base: position 475 of record CAIGRQ010035967.1, read on the forward strand.
TACAAATAAATAAATTCCTTCCCTCTCTATTAGCTTAAACTTTTAGAAGAGGTGGTCCAACATGATATAAAAGCAAGCAAATATCCTAAGTTCAAGTCTCGCAATTACCCTTTTATGAAAATTCTACGATTCTTGATCCGAAAATGAATCAGCCTACATGTTGAGGTAGATAGGCATTTCATTAAAGAGAAAATAGAATGAAGTGTAGTCCACATGCCATATTTTCCTACAGAAAGCAGTTCTTACTAAAAGGTCTTCAAAACCTGTTTTTGAGCCATTTACAAGCAAGCTAGGAATGGTAGACATCTTCTAGCTTGCTCGTGGGGGAAGTCTAAAAAATCGCTAATTATTTTGTCAATATCCTGGCAAAGATGAGTCCTAATTTGTAGGCACAGAGAATGATTTAGAATTTGTTTCCTAATTTAAAGTTGTTAATCATTTTCCTTTTCCTACACAATTTATACCCCGATAAATACCTTTACTAAATCAAAGAATGAAATATACTTAATATTTTCTGAGACATTTATTTGCAAACCAAGATCAACATATTTTTTTAACCAGAAATCGGCAAGGAACATACCAGTATAAGTAACCGATTCGTAGATTGCAAATAGTGCTGGATTGCATCACTGAAAACAAGTTGAGGTGGAACTTTTCTTATCCTCTGCTGGGCTTCAATAATGGTATCATTTAATTCACTGCAAATATCAGCTGAGTGATGATTAAATTTCAGGTAATCGACTACAGTTAGATGTGAGATTCTCCTACATTATAACTGTTATTTCTTTTACATACCTCACGAAGAACTCAGCCCATTGTTGAGCAGTATGAGAAGACACGTGCTCAAAGTTATGTCGGTGACGTTTCTCTCTTTCTTCAGCAGGCATATTCAAAGCTTTTCCTATTGCAGCAGCAACTTCTGTGACGTTCCAAGGATTTACTAGAATTGCACCAGCACCAAGAGACTGTGCTGCTCCTGCAAACTACAAGCATTCCGAAGGATTAATCTCATTGTCGAAGCACAATAATGTACAAGGACCAAAAACTCAATAAGACATTGGTTCGACCAATCAGAACGTTGAGGATAATCAACGTACAGAAATAGAGTGTGACCAAAATACCCACAAAAAAGGAAATGGATAAAAACATTTTTTGGAATATTGACATGCCACAAACTCATAGCTAATACAGAATATCAACCTCTTCGAACAAGTAAAAGATAAAATTCATGTGATTATTTACTCCTTTTCAAAGAACCAAAAAGAAAACAAAAGTCATATTGCGTACTGAGCTTTTTCAAATCAAAATACCTGTTCACATGCTTATTTGCAGCAGTAAAAAGATAATTACATATAATTGAAGGTACAAACTACAAAGGCTAGTGCGAATCATTATGCAACGATTAAAGTTGAATGCAAATAAAACTGTAAGAGTGTGATATAATACTTCACTGAGGATGAGAACTCCTTTTTTGGAATCTTGACATGCCACAAACTCATAGCTGACGAGATTCATCCCATCCCGCAGAGACGTAACTAGTGCTACATCTGATGAATCAAGTCAAATGTTGAAAATATCACCCGTTACTTCAATTTGATTTTTTTATTAGGATAAGAAGAAATGAAGTGGTCAGAAAATACACAAAGTGACATTTTAATTTTTGGATTGTAATGTGATGTATGAAACATTGTTAAACAAATGATGCAAGTTTGGAATCTGAGATTCCAAGGAACTTGAGTCAACACTCTGATGTATGAATTCGTAACTGATAAAAGACAGTCAAAATCTGAATTGAGCTCTTTTCTGCTTCCAACTTGAATAGGCCTCAACTTCGTGCATCAACATAGTGTGAGAGTCTTGAAGATCTAAATATTTTCTAGTGGTTCAAGTTCAATAGAAAATTCATAGTTTCAAATAAGAAAAAATAAATGGAGTTACAAGTTTCACACCTTCAAATTGGGGCAATGATATATTAACAAATAAATTTAAAAAGGTATATAATTTCACACGCTCGAGACTCCTTAGGATGTGAGATAGCAGCTATAATTTAGCAAGGCTATAGAACCTTATCTGGAGGTCTATCATCAAGGTGGGATCATCGTTGATAAAGATTAATTGATAAGGTAAACTCAAGATGATGCAAGCATTGAAGAAAAGTTAAAGAGACAAGCTGGCTAGGCTAACATAAATATTTAAACTAAGGTGATGAGACAATCATACCGGCGCAATCCCAAGGCTAACAAAAATAAAAGACATGGTCACTTCATGTCCGAGTGTCTAATGAACCGTGACAATACATTTCAAAAAGGGTCTATTAAGGCATTTTGTTTTGATATGGGGTGCTTTATGTTATTAAAAACAAAAGGTTAAAAGAAACGGAAGCAAATGTGTATTCTCTTGTATATGGTTGTACACATTGTGAAAACTCTGAGGACAACAACACAGGCAAACAAGCTAATTTTCCATGTTGATATGCCTTCTTTCGCATAAAAAGTAAATGACAAAGATTTAATTATTATTTGTATTGTTTATGAACCCATTATAATTTCATGTTCTAAAAAACCTTTGAAACATAGAGTTCATTTAATCAAACTTTAAACTATAATGAAATCTAGGAACGCTATACAATATCATACTAACATCAATGAATTTATAGTTTAATGGGTTTAGATATTGTATTGTTTTGAGAAATGTCTGGCACTTAAGAAAGGAAGTAGAAGAAATTCACTAAATTAAGACAAGGCATCAATTTGTAATAATTGTTCATTTCTGCTCATTATAAAGATAAAGAAATGCCAAAAATATTTTGCTATACGGTAAAAGAAAAAAAAAAGGCAACTATTATTACCGGTAACAGCATACAGTGCACACAGTGCGTGAAAGTCAAGAGAACGATCCTGTCAACAAAAATTTTTGCTTCGATTATCTCTAAAATGTACACAAAACCATAACGTATAGAAGTCAACCACATTCAGTATGAAAATATGACTGGCATGCTATAAAAAAAATGGGTAAAGAAAATCGAGCTTAATCTTTCTTTACAAAATCATAGTCTGCACTTAATATATAGAATTTTTTTTACTCATTACAATAAGAACAAACTAAACCTAGTTAACAATAAATTTAAGCTCAGTTACCTGAATCCTTTTCCTGCAGTCCGTTGGGTTCGTTTCTAGATCTACTAAAAGATCCTTAGCAACAACAATTGGCAATGCTAATTTTTGTCTAACCCTCTCCACGTCCATGCAAAACATGTTCAATCAACTAAGTCATCTTTCCCTTAATTTATTCTCATATTGATGCCTCCTCCACCTGTAAGCATATATGTTCTCATTTCTTATCTTCTCCATTCAGTATGCCAAGACATCTATAATAACATCCGCATTTCCGCTACATTCATCTTATGGACATTTTTTCTCCTTTTAAGAGCCCAACACTCAGTACCGTAAATCATAAGATGTCTAACCATTGTTCCATGAAACTGGCCTTTTACCTTACCAGATCTTTTTTATCACTGGAAATTCTGTAGCACTTCACCATAACATCCAACCCACTCTAATCCTATACATTACATCATCTTTAGCTCCTCCTTCATTTAGTAATCGACCCTAAATACCTTAACCTTTGAGTTTTGAGGACTACATGATCCTTTATAGTAACTTCACTATCATCCTTATTCCTACTATTACTAAAATGTTAATGCCCATTCCGAAGAACTGTAGTTAAGTAGAGAAAGTGTGGAGCAAGTTGCATTGACTATACCAAAAATTGTTTGCCACAAAATCATTTAACTATTATGTATGTGTGTGCATGTCGATGCGTATTAAGTGGCGTAAAGTGAATAGTTGATGATAACCTAGAGGAAATACTCACCAAATGATGAATTGGAACAGCAGTCAAAGTTCCAAATCTGCCATTGATCCGTCCAACAATTTCATGGACCTGGCTTGAAAGTTTTTGATCTGTTGAGAACATATAACAGTGACTTAATAATATATCTTGGAGACATAAGCCTCCAAGAAAGATAAAACAACTAAAAACTGATTGGAAGTAATATGAAATACAAATAAGACTTAAGAGTGCATAAACGGTACATTCAGGGACATCAGTTCTTGTTGGCACGGCTATTTGCAGCAAAACCACTTTATCACGCCAGTTTGGGCTTTCCTCAAGAAACTGCTCAAACGCTAGTAGCTTTTGAGGGATTCCTTTGATCATGTCAAGGCGATCCACTCCAAGCATTACCTGTAAGAAACAACAACACAATAACAATAACAATAACAATAAAAAAAAATAAAGTTGAACAAAACTCATCTAAGTATCTAACATTTATTAGTTTCATCTGATTGATAAGCTTACACTTACTATTGTCTCCTTCAAGGTTACAGTTTACTAACTGCACAAGCGAAATGACACAAATCTCATCTAACTAAAAGATAATATCTAGATTCTGGATAGCTGTTGTGACCACCAGGGGGAAAGGAAAATACCTGAAGATACACAGACACATGGGAAAAGGGGAGAAGGAGAGAAAGGGAGGGGGTGGGGGTGGAGAGCAAAACCTTTCTTCCAGCAAATCTTTCTTTTAATTCTTTCACATGTAGCTGGACTTGAGGAACTCCAAGAGCTCGGATGAATCTCTCTGAATCAATTCCAATTGGGAACTGAATTCAAAAGTATAGGAGGAATATGTGAACAGAGATCAGTTATTGAGTAACTGATGCACACAATTATAGGCTATTATAAAGATCTAGAAGGAACAAAAATATGATTATCAACAACAGAGCAATATACTAAAACAAATGATGTGAACATACCGCAGCCACACGGGTTAGCCTGCCTTGATCCTCTACTCCTTCAGGGGTAGCTTCAATTCCAAGAATGCGAGTACAAGCACTGACAAAATGTCTTGCATAATCGTATGTGTGGAAACTGGAAATAAACTCAAATATTATTGGTTAGCAAGCTCCACAAGAAAATCTTAGTGAAATGCAGCGGCGAAAAGAAGACAATGTGGAAGCACTGGGATTAAAAAACCGAATTCAACTAAGCGTGCAACATTATGTACTTACATATATCATGAGCATAAAGAAAGAGAAGGCATGAAAACTTTAAACATGGTTTGAAGTTTGGAAACATGACAATAACTAAATGCACCTGTTCAGAATACTGATATGAACAGTTACTGTTTAAACTAGAGGGAGAAAACCCATGAAATGAGATAATTATAGGGCAATTTTTTTGGAACTATTGAAGGACCCACTTTTGCTAGAGCGTGGTGGAAACAAAAGATGAACTCCTTGTACAGATCATAAATATAACCTTTTAACTATTTTGAGCCCAAGGGAATATAATTTCTCGTGTCACATGCTTATTATGCCTCCATGGACTATTTTGATTTTACTTTGTGAAAACCCACTTTTTACATAAATATGTAATTAATTGACATACAGAATCAAATAATTTAGTTCCTCGCACACAAATGCACACAATGAACACACAGAAAAATAAAATTCTCATTGTAACGTATAATGCTAGGAAAGTATCAAAAAATAATTATTGATTGCGGGAAGTAATAATCTCGGGATGTTGAAAAAGTTTATTCCACAAAATTTGATTAACTAATTATTAGATATAAGCAAAAATTTAATTTTGGAGTACTTCCTCCTACTTAATACCTACCGGTTACAAGAGAGCAAAATGGCATAAGCCAACCTGCTAGGCAGTTGGAAGAAATAATGCTATGTGAACAAAATATACATATTGATAGAAGAACTATAGAAGTATCTGCCTGTTTCGAGTTACTTACATTCGGGGAAAAGAAAAATGCTCAGCAATCGTACATTAGGGAAATATTATAGCATTTTTCAAGTAAAACTGAAAGAAAAAAGAAAGATGATTGTTTTCCCATGTATTAGATGAGCTATCTCAGTTCTGAATATCTTATGAGCCCAGTAGTCTATGACCAGGAAGAAAAAATTTCAATCATTATAACCAGTGTAAAATGTTAAACGTTATTATCCACTACTGAGGTGATAACGAAAATTTACCCAACCAAATCGGCAGCTATAACTGCATCTAGAAGCTCTGATCGAGATGGCAGTGTCTTGTGGATTTCTGAAGATGGAAAGGGTGTGTGTAGGAACCACCCAACTTTCATTTTGCTATTATGTTCCTTCAAACATTTTGGAAGGAACATGAGATGGTAGTCATGACACCAAACAACATCACCCTCTTCGTAGTGTTTGTTCACCACATCAGCGAACATTTGATTTGCCTTCTTATATGCAGCAAATTGTGATTGAAAACTCCTAGTTGTCGCAAGACGGTCTTCTTGCGGAAGTCCAAGATAGTGAAACAAAGGCCACAATATGTTGTTACAGTAGCCATTGTAGTACTGATGAACAATTTCTTCATCAAGGAAAACAGGGATGCACCTCTGCATGTGTTAATTAAAAGAAAACGAAACAGTAATGTTGAGCACAAGTATCATATGAAATTTCGTGTTTATAAAGGCTTAAAAACGCATTGGCTAAGCCAAAAGGTTAACTTGTAAGTAAAGAAGTTTAAAATAAACTCTGTATTGGTGATACTTTCTAACTTTTTGTTTTTACATAAATTAATAAAGAAAGAAAAAAAACTTGTCCAAACAAGTTCAGTGGCTAGAAGTAATTTACTTTTTAAAAGCTTAGCCAAACATGCTCTTTGTTTTACAATTTATTACCAATCAAGCCATAAACCCAGATTATTTCACCTTTTCAGCTAGTGCTTTAGTAAGAGCCTTCTGCCCGACCTCATCTGGCACATTTACTCCTGCCCAACCAATCCACCGTGTCTCAAATTCCTTAACTCCTACAAAAAGAGACACTTACAAGCATTTGAATTTAGACCAAACGAATGGGGCCAAATGTGACATGCTGAAAAACAAAAAACCATAGCTAATTCGTAAAGTAAATTGAAAAGAAAACCTCGTATGAAAATGAAACTATCTACCAAAATCCTTACCAAGAAGAGCGGTTACTAGACCCCCTGCATTTATCTCTAGCAACCAGGAATCTTCACCTTTCCTAACTGCAGATACGGGAAGTCTATTAGCAACCACTAACAATCTTTGTCTGATAGGCCTCACATCAGGACTTTCCCACCCTTTATTATGTGCTAGTGCAATGTCTTCCAAATCTGAGATACCGTTCTCAGAGACCTCAGACCATCTGTTGCCATCAGTACCATCACTTGAAGAAGAAGCTCTGCTGCTTCTTCTTAGCTCTCTTTCTCTCAAGAGCCTCGCTACTCGAGTATTGAGGACTTGTGAGTTGTCATTACACTTGTTCCCAGGCATATTGGCACTGCAGAAGAAGACCAGCAAAACGGATTTATTACAGTTCGAGCATCAAAAAAAGCAATCACCCTGCATTTGATTTTCATCGATTGAGAAGTAATCAACAACAAAATTATCACAGCTAGGACATTGTAGTTAATTCATTATAGAAAATTTGTTACAAAAAAGTGCACATATCAAATTCATTAGAAAGGGATTAGATTTTTCTCACTATTGAATGAAGATATTAAAAAGCATTTGCACATTTACCTTTCAAAATTGACACTAGAGGAAGGTGGATGAGCAAAACAAAGAGATGACAAAGAAAATGGGATCAACAGAATTGTGCCAGATGGAAAATTAGTTCAGTTCAATACAGAAACAGAAAAAACAACAGCAAATCAACAAATAAAGTCCGCATGTATATGAAGTAACGGAGGAAAATGACTCATTTATCAATTGTCACTAAATTAAACTAATTAAGGGGAATACTTAAGATGAATACAATTGTTGGTTACTCAAATTTAAGTGAAATTTTACTTGGGTTACTACCATTATTTTGTGCAATACACTTCCAAATTGATTTTTAATTGTAACACTTAAAAAAAAAAATTAAAATTAACGGGGAAAGTTCACGTCAGTGTTATGTGTGTATTGAGAAGTATCCTGAGTTCAGGAGTGACTAGCGTGGCAGATGAAGACCGGAAGGATTAAAGTGCAAAATTTCAAGGATAAATTGATTAATTTGAAAGTTGAAACGAAATGAATTTCAATGACAGAGTGAAATCTTGCTTAAAATTCAAGGATAAATAGTGTATTTAATTAAGTAAAAAATCATCTTCAAAGTCATCGGAAATTCCAGATTAAACAACAAATCTAAACACTTCCAGAAAGCACCAAGAGTTCAGAATTCAGTGAAATTAAAGCAATGCAAAGAAAACAAATGATGGACAGTGTTTTTAACTCGGTAAAAAAAAAAAAATCAACTTCAAAATTAGCATTTATATACAGATTAAACAACCAATTAACCAAAAACTAGAAAACCCCATATAAAAAAGCAACTCGAAAGTGCCCCAATTCAAGAAACATCGAAATTAAAGCAATGTAAAGCAAGACAAGTTACGGGCCTTACGGAATTGGATCCCAAACTCTCTCCCGATCTTCAGTTCTGTAATAAACTCTCACCTGTCTCGAGTGAAAACCAAGAGTTGGTTCATTTAAGGTGAAAAAGAAAAAAGAGTAAAAAAATAGTGGCTGAAAAATTCACGAGGTGGCTGAGATATAGCATAGGCTGAAATAAAGAGGCAGCAAAAGTGAAATCTTTGCGCTAGCTTTATAAGGAAAAAGGTAGAGCCGCAAGTGCAAAGCCATGCAAATGAAACCAGTTTTTGGCTCATAAGGAACTGCAATTATTGTAAATCTTTAAGGTACTTAAAGATTCTTGTTCAATGCTTACTCACCTTGGCAAAACAAGCGCACACACGTGTGTACGCGTGTCGTAGAATAAATATAATATTATAGAAAACAAATATCATATTTTAATATTTTTAAATTGATCGAAAGCTTCACTTCAGTTACTCAACTTTGATGTGGGTTTCACGTGCCTCCTCGTGGGTTTGTTCAATTTGGGAGCGTAGGCGGTCTAAACGTATTATTGTTTCATTTTTGCTTAAATTTGATTTTTATTTATTTATGGCTCGCGAGAGTTGGCTCATTATGTCATTTCGATATGACCTGTCGTCCACTTCAAATGTATAGGTTCATCCAAAAGATTATGTTTTTTTGAAAAGATTGTGGACCTTAAATTAAATTTAACGGTTGAACATTATTTTGTGATCTCTTGACTCTCAACCTCTCTTTCACGAACATTGATTTTGAATTTATTTGTCTTGATCCTATAATAGAAAGTCATCACTTGGACTTGGCAAAAACAAGAGTAATAGAGAGACTAAGAGAGGAATCGAGTGAGAGAGACTTGTTTCTCCGATGAAAATTCTTAGTTGAAAAAATTCATTGTACATGTAGCATGTTTGTTCTTAGTTATCTTCGATGGATTTTTTGATAAACTCACTGTGATTTCCTTTGATTGATGTGTTTTGATTGAGTGTGACACAAATCTGAATTCAACATCGATGACTCAATTGATGTGATGCTGAATAAATTTCGAATTTATTATAGATTATAACAAATCATTTTAGTCTATTTTATCTCATTCAATTTAAAAAAGACTCAACTCATCTTATTCCTCACGTATTTTTATTGTGTTTCTCAAAATTAGAATCCAAAATTTCTACGAAGACTTGAGTTGTTACATCGAATCTCCAATTTTGATATTAATACGATAGTCAAGCCCATACTTTTGTACGAGTATAAACTACGGAAAATGAAAAGGAAACAAATAAATAACAGAAAAGAAGAAGAATATACACGCGCTGATTCAGTTCATTTCGTGTTCGCTCAATAACTTTGTCTAATTCGCACTCTTTGTCCAGCCAATTCCTCCATCTCGTAACCGTAACAGCGTGTGCATTAGACGACGAGGGGCAGAAAATTGAAGGGGGGAAAATGGTGCGGAAGCGATTGCTGCTGCTGTTAAAGCCATTCGACGTGTACGGTGTACCCATCTCATGAAACCATCGCCCTATCCTCCAACCGCAATAAGGTAACGATTCCTTGACACTACTTCAATGCAGAAGAAAAGGGGGCCAAAACCCACTAATTTTCTTCAACGATTATTGCTTTTTTTAGGATTAAAAGCCCACTCGTGTATATAGTATAGACTACATTATCAATTAGATAATATTTCAAGATCACTGTTTAGGAAAAGTAACAGTGCATAAATCATAACAGTATTTTACGTTACTGTGATATTTTGTAAAGGAACAGTGGGTTGAGGTATGCATTAAGTCATATATGATTGAATTGAGAGTGTTGTTTCTTTAGGTTCGCAATGCTATGATTTGCCAAGTGATTTGGGGCTGCTGATGAAGAACATGGCTATAGAGGAAAATAAACTTGGTTGAGGAAATGGGGAAAACTCAATTTTATATCAATTGTGATTTCATCTAAGTGAATCAAGGTATACTACTTTATGCATAGTTCTCGATTTAAGAGTTTCTCAGATGGTAAACCGTTGTGTTAAAGTCACCCCCTTTACTTTGCACACTTGCTTTCTCGGAACATATAATTTTTTGACCAGTTTCTCCTAGTGGAATTATCATTCATTCAGGAATATTGTGGTCGTTCCTGATCCGACAAAAAATTTAAATGTTCCTACTGGTATATGCATTTGAACATGATTTAGTTACAGTCGTGTGGCTTGAAACTTCGTGATGACCCTTGGGGAATGATGTGATTAAGATTTTAGGAAAAATATTCACTTTATTTGTTTGGCTGCTACAATTTATCTGAGGGTATTGCGATCCCTTGTTTTCCCAGTTACACTGTTTCATTAGAAATCTTTAATATATTTACGGTACACTATCATTCTGGTTTGGATTTACAACATGTATAATTTGATATACCCTCATGATTTTATTCCACTTATCTTCCGCCCCCTAGGACTTCTAGATATTCAATAGATAAAAATAAATAGTCGAAGTCTTTTTCAGTCAAAATCTCAATAGTCCAACCAATGGTGTCGACTGTGTACTTCAAAACTTATGCCTCCCATGTGGCTTCATTCCACTTCTTCAAAATTAATCTGCACTTAATATGGATTTTCTTCTCTTGAAGATGTTGAAGGTATTGAGATATCTAGATGACCGGAGGTTGGTTCACAAAAATGCAATAAGCTTCTGTCAGAATATTTTGAAGAAAAAGGCTATTGAGTGAAAAGCTGTTTTTCCGTGGTGTTGATCTGGTCATTTCAATTGGAGGTGATGGTACACTATTACAGGCAAGTCATGTCATGGATGATTCGATTCCAGTTCTGGGAGTGAATTCTGATCCCACCCAACAGGAAGAGGTCAGCTCATTTTTTGGATCTCTTTGTTTATTTCGAGTTTAGCTATGTCCAGCTTCTGGTAATAAATTCCAACTTTTTGAACTTAGAGAAAAATATAGAAATTCGTTTTTAGCTTCCCTTAGCCAAAAAAGTTTGTCTTATTTACCTAGGTGGAAGAATTCACTGAAGAATTTGATGCTACAAGGAGCACTGGGCATCTTTGTGCAGGAACAACCTACTACTTTGAACGAGTGAGACAGCTACTTTAGCCATTACTTTTTCTCTCTTAGAACACCCGCCCACTCTGGGAATAACTCTTAGTCTCTTGTGGTATTAAACTTTAAGATTTTAACCAAGATATTTAAATTATTAGATAAGCTTGTGATCGTTCCAACTCCTATTCAGTCTATGATTCTGCTCGAAAAACTGGCATCATTTGTTGTCTATAGGTGTGTTCACTAGAGAACTTCTAGTAGATTCAGATTTGCATCCTTCATTAAATAGATAAATAACTTCTTATTTTTCAACAAAAACACAAGTAATTGGAGCAATGAAGAATGGAATTTCAAAATATTTTGGGAACTTAGAGCTACTCATCAAAAGTTAATGACCTTAGTGTCATCAACTATTTTCTTATTATATCGAATGTTATGCATACTCCTGATACCCAGAAAAACAAGCTGCACTTGTACTTTTCAAATCATTGGGAGTCAAAGCGCTCTTTAAATTTGATAATTTCAAATTTTCAACCCAAGGTGATTTGCCTAATATGTTCCTTTGGACAAGAGTCCGACTAGAAGGACATCTAGGATGCATCTATACCGCCTATTATGCTATTTCATATAGGCATCCATTTGAAAATAGTGAAAGTGTAGAATTGTCAACTATGCTGAATAATTATATGGAGAACACCATATTAGGAAGATGGACAAATTTATAAAATACTACACCTGTCTTTCAACTACTTTGAAAGGATTGTAAACATCTTAGTCGCTTTGGGTTACTGCGATTTATTGAAATTAATTTTGAATGGACCTGGGGGCTTATTAGATTTGACATTTTCATTCCCAAGATACAGTATCTATATATCTTAAGTACTTTCCACACTATATGAACATAAATCCCACTGTACGACTGATTTCTTCAAGTTCAGGGAAAGGCAATATAACTCTGAATAGCTATGCTTCCTCTATTTTGTTGAAGTGATGTGTAAATAGAAGGAAACATAAGAGAACAAAGAATAAGAATTCTCTTTCTCAACTCATGTACACGTTTCTTCTTTTTGACATAAATTGATTACACAAAAAACACGATTTCAGCTGATAATATATAATTTGTCATAAACATTAGTTTTCCTATTAACTTGCAATCTTGTCAAGATAAAGAATATCTAATATCCATGAGCGGACCCAGTGGGGTCCTGGCCCCCCCCCCCCCTCCCCAACCTTTGAGTTTTTTTTTAAAAATTCGTGTTTGTTATCGATTGAAATCTAAATTTTAATCTAAATCAAAGTTAACAATTAATTTTAATAACATATTTTATGGAATCCATAACTATTTTAACTTTTATCAAAATTTATTAAAAATTTGATTTTAATTTCCACAAAACATGGGCAAAATCACAATAAAT
>CAIGRQ010035971.1:0-24053 GCA_903798375.1 Fraxinus sp. D2006-0159
TTGGTAAGCCTTTAGTAAGCGGATCTGCGATATTTTCTCTAAACTCGACATAATCTATGTAAATAACAACATTTGAGATCAACTACTTAATTGAATTATGTCTTCGACGAATATGTCGAGACCTACCATTATACATACTAGTTTTTGCTCTATCAATAGCCGATTGATTATCATAATGCATACTGATTGCAGGCATAGGTTTAGGCCAACATGAAATATCCTCTACAAAAATTACGAAGTCATCATGCTTCCTCTCCAACTTTATCTAAAGCTATGAACTCAAATCTCATCGTAGATCGATCTATACATGTTTGTTTAGAGGAATTTCAAGATACAGACGCACCACCAATGGTAAAAACGTAACCAATAGTGGATTTTGAGTTTTTGTATCTGCTATCCAATTAGCATCAATGTATCATTCTAACACAGCGGATATCTAGTATAATGTAGTCCAATATTTTGATGTGTATTGTAAATATCTAAGAACCCTTACTAGTAAATCTATTAGGTTACTTGTAAATCTATTAGGCTTGTTTACTGCATATGCAATATTAGATGAGTGCAGCATGTAATATAATTAGTCTATCTATTATCCGAGAGTAATCCAATTGACATACGGGTTAACATTTATTTTTGGCCAAATTTAGATTTAAATCTACCAAAGTTTTAACTGCATCATATATATGAAACTTCTTAAGTACAGTCTTAATATAGTTAGATTGGAATAGAACAAGTCTCTAAGATGTCTTAAGGATTTTAATTCCTAATATTACATCTGCAATACTCATATATTTCATGTCAAAATATTTTGTCAACATCTTCTTGGTAGTTGTTATGATATCATAATTATTACCCATAATTAGCATATCATCAATATATAGACATACAATTATATATGCATTAGGTGTAGTTTTAATATAAACACATTTATCGCACTCGTTAATCTTAAACCCATTTGACAACAAAGTTTTGTTAAATTTTGCATGTCATTGTTTTGGCGCTTGCTTTAGTCCGTATAACGATTTAACGAGCATATACGTCTTTTTCTCCTATGCAGGAGCAATTAACTCATCGGGTTGTTCCATATAAATTTCTTCTTCTAGCTCACCATTTAATAAAGTTGTTTTGATGTCAATCTGATGGATTTCCAAACTATGCAATGCTGCAATTGCAATTAATACTCTAATAGATGTTATCCTTGTCACATGTGAGTATGTATCGATAAAATCAAGACCTTATTTTTGTTTTAATCCTTTAGCTACTAGTCTGGCCTCATATTTATCAACTAATCCATCTATCTTTAATTTATTTATTTATTTGAAAATCCATTTACAATCTAACGGTTTTTCTATCAAGTGGGAGTATACCAACTCCCAAGTATAATTCTACATAATAGAATCAATTTCACTATTAATAGCCTTTCCAAAATGGAGCTTCTGGACTAGACATTGCTTCAATGAATGTCCTAGGCTCGTTTTCTAACAAATAAGTTAAAATATTTGGACCAAAAGATGTCGATGTAGATGTTTTGGTCATTTTGCTATGTCTTAGTTCTTCATCACTTTGATGATTACCAATTGAAGTATCATAAGTTTATTTTTTCGAACATATCTCTTTCATATCCTTACAATGAAGATTTTTCCAAAAAAATACAGCATTCCTAAATTCAATGTAGTATTTTCATGTACATCCGGAATGTCAGACTTACATACGAGAAATAAATAAGCACTATTGTTATTAGCATATCTAAAGAATATGCAATCGATGGTTTTAGGTCATATTTTAACTTGTTTAGGCTTTAATACTTATACATTAGCCAAACACCTCCATATTTTTAAGTATTTGTACGAAGATTTATGACTTTTCCATAACTCATAAGGAGTTTCGTTCATACTTTTGTGTGGTAATTTATTTAAAATAAGGCTAGCTGAGAGAATTGCTCCCCCCTACAAATTTTGAAGTAAACTAGAACTAATCAACATAACGTTCATAATTTCTTTTAGAGTACGATTTTTGTGTTCCGCAATACCGTTCAACTGAGGTGAATAAGGAGTTGTAGTTTGATGAATAATCATAGAGCCCTAATTTTTTTTTTCAAACGGTGCTCCATATTCTCCACCTCTGTCACTACAAATAACTTTTATTTGTTTGTTAAGTTGATTATCAACCTCATTCTTGTACTGCTCAAATGCTTATTACGTCTCGTCTTTGCTTTTTAGTAAATAGACATAACAGTATCTTTACAATCATTTATAAAAGTAATGAAATTTACCTCCTCTATTTTGCACAAACTTTAAATCACAAATATCATTGTAAATTAGTTTTAGAGAATTTGAGTTCCTTTCAACTAAATGAAATAGTGTTTTGGCTAATTTAACCTCTAGACATGTTTCATACCGATGATTTTGATCAAATGAAATAAAAAGCAATAAATCTAAACTTACTAATTTTCGTAAAGTATTAATATTAACATGTCCTAACATATCATGCCATAAGCTAGAAGACTCAATCAATTAAATAGAAGATTTATTTTTATTAATATCAAAATTACGAAGTACTGGCATTAAATTCATTTTGAATAGCCCATTGGCTAAGTACCCCTTTGTCTACAAACAAGCCATTTTTTATTAGTACAAACTTGTCAAACTCAAATACTAGCCTAAACTCATTTTTACTTAACAAAGCTTCAGATACCAAGTTTTTGCGAATATCGGGAATATGCAGCACATCGATAAGTATTATATCTTTCCCCGACATCATCTTCAGCACTACTTTACCTAGACCAACAACTTTTGATATTGTTGAGTTGTCCATGAATAGTTGTTGTTCATTGATAAGAGTGTAAGAAGAAAATGTCTTCTTATCAGCACAAACGTGACGAGTAGAGCTAGTGTCTACAAACCATTCTCTTGGATTTTTCACGACGTTTGCTTCAAATACAACATTTGAGAACATTAGTTCAGACACGTCGTTAGACAATTTGTCTTCCTCGGTCAAGTGTACTTGGTCCTTTTTATTTTGTTTTTTCTATA
Source organism: Fraxinus sp. D2006-0159 (assembly GCA_903798375.1). Classification (NCBI taxonomy): domain Eukaryota; kingdom Viridiplantae; phylum Streptophyta; class Magnoliopsida; order Lamiales; family Oleaceae; genus Fraxinus; species Fraxinus sp. D2006-0159. The sequence continues at coordinate 3,033 of CAIGRQ010035971.1, forward strand.
TGCAGCCATTTTCGATGTGACTAGGCTTACCACAGTTATAGCAATCTCCTTTGAATTTCTTGGCTTTGCTCTTTTGCTTGCCATTACCCGAGTACTTCTTTTTCTTGCTAGTATTTTGCTCCACCAAATTGATTTTAACCTCCATTTGTAGCTTTCCAGATTTCTTTTTAGAATTTCAATTATCTTCCTCAATTCTCAATCTTACAATCAAATCTTCAAGTCTCATTTCCTTGCGTTTATACTTTAAGTAATTCTTGACATATTTCCACATTGGTGGTAATCTTTTTAATAATCGTTATGACCTGAAATGGCTCACAGAACTTCATACCTTCTACATATATATCGTGCAATATAACTTGTAGCTCTTGGACTTGATTTTTCACTGATTTAGAATATACCATTTTGAAATCCAGAAATTTGCTTACAACGAATTTCTTCAATCCATCATCTTCCGTTTTGTACTTTTTTTCCATTGATTCCCACAGTAATTTAGCTATCTTGACCAAACTGTATACCATGTATAGTGTGTTGTTAAGATAATTGAGGATGTAGTTCATGTACAAGAAGTCATTGTGACTCCATGCATCGAACACCACGACCTTAACTACCGTCGTCGCTACCAGATCCAACATAAAGGCCACTACCCAAACACTACCACCACAGCCCCAATCCACCAACTGAAAACACAACCCAAAAATCCCACACCAGAACGCGACAGTGCAAATTCCGCCATGATGCACAACCCACCACCGTCCCACACCAGATCACGACTGTGCAAATCCTAACCATGACGCACAGGAAATCTCAACCACAACACAAAAATAACCACGACCACCGCCACTGCCACCGCACGTACACACGTACCCAACCATCACAGTCATGCACCACTGTCGTACCCATAAAGCTCTATGTTCCCACCTTCACACCTCACACTACCACCGCACCGTACCATTAAAGAATTTTAAAAAAAAGAACAACGGATATACACCTATGCTCAGACCACTAGATCGCGTAGAGGTATCGTCGCGACACGGCACGCTACGCAAACCTGCCCTATCTGTGGGCAGAAGTACCGCGCTACTACTGCGAGAAAGCGATGGCTGGGCCTTTGATGCCGGAGTGCATCTCGTCGCAGTGGAAGAGAGAGAAGAAGAGAGAGAGAGAGAGAGAGTAAAGAAAATAGGTAAATGATTAATTTGATCTTGTAATATAATTATTAATATTAATTTTTTTTATTTTAATCTAATTTTTGAATAAAAAAACTTTGGACATGATTTTCGAAATTGAATCTTAAAACATAGGAATTGGTGTAATTTCTTCTTAAGTTAATTTGATAATCATTTGGGCTGCCAATAACCATTCCATTTAATAGCCAATGTGCAATACCAATTAAATGGGCTACCATATCACAATATAACCTAATAAGTCCAACTAAAACTTGGGCCCTCCAAAAGTGTTGGTCGTTTCTAGATCGAGCCAAGTCTATGGTGTCGATAAACTATATGACATATGTTTTAAATTATTGCCCGAATATATTAGGTATCAAAACCTAACAAATCTCCACTGTGATATCCATTCAACATGCAAGCAAACAAAACACAAAGTTTATACTTGTATAATCAATGAACCTAATAAAATCGGTATCATAAACCTTACCTCTTGTCTCAAACTTGAAACACATACCATAGATATTCCATATATTCACTAGGGCTAAGGTCAAGAACACCCACGTAGAAGCAAGTAATCATAGTAATCAATCAAGAGCATATCATACATGAGGTATAACATAGGATAACACATAGATCTATTGAACATGTTTACACAAAACAATAGAGTAACACCAAGTTAATCAATCAAAATGGCCAACACATATACAACCAGGACCGATTTTGCATAAGGGGGCCATAGATTTTAGCCTATTTCATTCTTCCCTTTTTTCGTTGATAAAACGTTCGATTTTACATAAAGGCGAGTTAGGCTCGCTCCTCGGGCCCAACATTGGAAGGGGCCTTAAATTCTAGCCTATTTCATTCTTCCTTTTTTCATTGATAAAATGTTTGGAACATTGTCAATTTTGTTATTTGATTATAATATAAATCTTTTGTATAATACATTTTATTTGTTATTTTATTGTTAGGTATTTAAATTAAGTTAAATATTGAATCCATAATACACATGTAGATTTTGCATGCATTCTACCATTTTGGGACCTAATTTATGAAATTTGCTTCAGGCTGTATGCAACAAATGCATAAATGATCCCACGAAAAGATCTCATCACACTTATCATATCACATTCCGTGTCACTTATACCTCGTGAACACATATTTCCTTTCATCGCCCACCATGTTCACTAGACTGGTCACTAAACTCATGTATAACTAACTAAACCACAATAGATTCTAAGTCCATGGGATAATCTTCTATTTCTATCAACCTCAATGGATAATAGGTCTCCACCTAACAGAAGTGATAGAAGTGCCTCTCTCATACTCCACTTGATCATGTTCTTAAAGGATAGAGGATTCCTAACGACACTGGTTCATATGCACCCATAAAGGAAGAGTAGAATAGAGAAGGCAATCAAAAACTCTCTAAAGAATCCAAAGACAGCCACACTCACGGTTTCTCTCAATGTACATCAACACCACCAACATTTGATCACATCTCATCTCGTAATCCAAATGTCACACATCCCCCATAGATATCACCAATGCACCCTTAGCCATTTGTATTCCCCATTACCAATAGACATCATCACACTTACTACTAATACATCTTAAAATCACTAAGACAAAATAGACATGTTTGGCGACCAAAAAGTTTAGGGCTCAATTTAAATTAAGCCAAGCACCACGAGATTACTCCAACACCAATGTTCAAAAAAGTCCACTTTATCCCACAAAGGGAATAGTGGAGGTCGAACTCACAAAGAGAATAGAAGAAAGAGTTGGTTACTTCACTACACTTACAAAAGAGGCTCACAAAGAGAAAGAAGATAACCCTCATATAGCTACCTCACATGATCTCATAAACTACACAGGCTCACAAAGATAAAGGAGAAAATAGCTTCTCATTTTTCTTCTCACTGCCATACTCTTTCACACCATTCATAGAGCTAACGAAGTATGTCATAGATCTCAACCCACTATGCATGTAAACACATTACATAAAGTAATCAAAGTACTCTCAAACTCATGCAAATACACATATCAAACATAATGAAATATAACATATAACCATGCACAGAATTAAGCAATCATACATGCAGAGAGGATCACACACAGATGCACATGTAGTAACTAGATTTACTCTCAATAAACCTCACTTTAGTCATAACTAGACCCAGTGACAACATTTGCGTCACCTCTCTCATCATCTTTCCTCCTATTATCATTCATAGGACAGTCTTTTTAACCATGTCCAAATTTAGCATGGTTAAAACTTCTCACTTTTCCCACTTGCCTTATACTAAAATTTACCATCAAAAGTTTTATAAAAGCTTTTCATTATGTAAAATTGAACGATCACATTTTTTTTATTAGAAAACACAATTTAAAATGTGCTGTCATTTTACCAAAAAATGCACAAAATACAAAATGCAACCAATAACGACCACAAGGGAAGTACAGACATAATTCACACAGAATAGTCAAACAAAACTTTCCTAAGGTGACATGCAATTCTAATAGTGAAGAAACAATTGACGAGAAATTAATAAAGAATTCAATGCAAATAATTAATAAGTAATTCCTAGGTCTGCAACAAGCAATGATTACCCATTTACGGTAACTACAATCATAATGTTATCACATAGGATGACTTCTAATGCGAAAAGTAAATTGTTACCTTACACGATAACCATAACTGTAATAATTAAAGGGGAAAATGATATCGAATGGAACATATCTACAGGTCCATAAACTAGGAAAGATGAGAATTCACTGCTTTAGGGCTACCATCATCCGCCCCAAAGCTTCCGTCAAGTGAGATAACCCAAAATGACACGGCACCCGAATGTCGAAGGACAAAATTGTTCAAATTTCATTGCACTGCTCAAAATTGAAATCCAACAACACCACATGCGCCTACAAAATTCTGTCTTTTGGAACTGTTGTCGAACTCCACCCCATGCGTCGTCATATGCTAGCGCACATGTTGGAGTTCACATGCCATCCATTCTGAACTCCCTTCGCTTGCACAATCTAGTGGTGGTCTTAGTTTCCTCCGAAATTTTTTGGTTTGGCCGAAAAACGAAAAAATAGATATGGTAGATTTTGCAAAATTGGGAAGTTTTCTATCCGATTTTCCAACTTCGATTCTGGCCACTTCTAGTCCGTTTTTCATCAGTTTTTTCACAGGTTTCTCAACACAACGTGCTCTAATACCATTTGTTGTTAAAATCCAAGAGATATCTTGATCCGGATTTAGAAAATGAACCAAACGAACACCACCCAACAATCTCGACCCAAAACCAAACCAACACTTTGGTTGCCACAAGTCCTCTCAACCCCACAAAGGAGAAGGATGGTGGTGGTATTAGCAAGAGTATAAAAAAAAAGAAGAAGAAGAAGAAGCAACAATGGTAGAAATCTCTCCCAATTCCCCCCAAGCCGGTTGTCCCCCCTCCCCCCCGGTAGAAATCTCTCCTAATTCTCCCCTAGCCGGTTGGCCCCCCCCTCTCCCTCTCCCTCTCCCTCATTTTTTCTTACTCTCCATTTGCTACAATATACACACCACAAAAAAGGGTTGTAGCATATGTATATTGGTTAGGTTATTCAGTAATCAATTAGGCCAAGAACTTTACTTTAAATGGACCAATAACCATTCCATTAAATAGCCCATGTACAAGACCAATTAAATGGGCTACAATATCACCATCTAACCTAATAAGTCCAAAAGTGTTGGTCGTTTTTGGATAGCCAAGTTTATGGTATGGATAAATTATTCGACATCTGTTTTAAATCATCGCACAGATTTATTGGGTATCAAAACCCAACACATCTAATGAGTGATTTGGATTATAATTAAACCGTTATCCACCGCCGGTATTGAGCGATTAAAATGGTTAATAATTAAGTTTTTGGTACAATAGGGAGAGAAACTGAGGCATGTGTTTACTGAAAAAACGCAGAGGCACTACCTAGCACTGTTGGAGGCAACAACCGAGTCTGTAGCATAGAGGTTGAGAGAAGAAGAGACGGAGATGGCTGCACTGCTGTTTCGTGTATAGATTGTGATGCGGTAACCAAATGTTGCCCAGTTTGCTGCTTCTGTTGAAGTTGTAGCATTCAGGTGTTGCTTTGAAAAGAAAAAAAAAAGCCTTAAATGAAGAAATAAAAATGAAAAAAAATAGTATATAATACCTAAGAAAGGAAAAAAAAAAAAAAGATCCAAGTGTATTTTTGTTATTATTCCTCCTTATTTTTCTATGAAAATTTAATTCATACGTAAATTATTTGTTTAATGCAACATAGTTTAGTATTGTACTCAACTTATCAAATTAGCAATTTACTGGGCTAAACATATATGAGATTTTACGTTATTTTTTTCTTTTCACTACTTGCATTTCAAAGCAAGTAATTTTTTCAAAAGTTGAATCAAAGATATATGTTACATTCTAAAGTAAAGAATAGTAAATAAATGTATTCGACAAATTTGAGCTTGTTTATATAAAATTCTTTTTTTTTTTTAGTTAAAGGAGGGCGGGGCCTCCGAAATTTTATTAATTTTCTCTCACTTGTGGTGGAGGAATACCGTGGTTACATGAAACTAAAGAAAGCAAAAAAAAGAAAAAAGAAAAAAAAAGGAAGTACTACTTCCCTTACAATGAAAATAAATGACGAAAATTAACGCAGTAAACGAGGAAGTACTACTTCGTTTACAATAAGAACAATTGCAAATTAAGGGAAAACTAAAAATTGTAAATAGAATTAAAAGATTATACTCTGACACTGGGTAATCCATATCTGTCAATTTGTACTAGTGCCCTAATATGTCGTGATAAATCATGTGGTCCATATATCTGGTATCATCGATGATCACAACCCTCTGCAACAATAGCATCTGTAACCTGATTTCCTTCTCTGTAAATGTGAGAAGTTTTATCTATGTCGAAGGATATGATATTTGTGATACGTATGCGTATGCCCTAAATAGTCCATGGTCATCCTTTTCTAGTGATGCAGTGAATAGCTATTGTAGAATCAGATTCTACCTCAATCACTGAAAACCCAAGACCATGAGCTAGTAAAATCCCATCAAGAATAGTCCGGAGCTATGCCTCTAATATCAAGCATGATCCATACGAAGTTGAGAAAGCCATAATATAGTGTCATGCGTGGTCTCTGATGATACCTCCCCCACTCGCAAGTCATCCTTGATGTATCCATCAATATTGCTCTTTACAGATCCGACTGATGGAGTACGCCACCAAACTAGAATAGGGGGAGATGGAGAAGGGAGGTTCATAAAAATACCAAATATGGGTGCAAGTGTCAAATCCCCTCGCCAATACATCACTCGTAGCAGTCCTCCCATATGAAAAAAGGAGATCATGCGATAAACCCTCCAAATGACTTTTTGGTCTCCCTCAGACTATTTTTGACGAAAAAGTCCAGTTATTAGTTATTACTTTACAATTATCTCATTTTATTTATGTTTGAATATATTTCTTTACAATTATCTCATTCTCATTTTATTACTTTACAATTATCTCAATTGGTCAGACCTTGGGTTTGCTCCCCAATAGTCACTGTAGATGGTGGATTCTACAATTGAGAAAGTCGAATCGGTCAAGCCACTAGCAATCCTCCGAAAAAGAAAGACCGTCTCAAGAGGACACCAGTGTGGTGCCAACCGAGGACCCTCCGACGGTCAAGTCAGAAAAGCTTTTCAAGAATTCTAGATCATAAGAATGAAGTAGTTTAAAGTAGAGTGGTATTCATTTTTCTGTACCTCAACATAAGATTAACCACGGAATTTATAGCAGTAGGGTAACCGTCTAGACGGGATTGACGATGACTCGACAAGATTTTTCGGTTGGAACCGAATCTGAAAAGATTTATTCGGTTGAGATATCCAACTTGTTTTCAGATAACCCCAATTTGATCTGGTCAAATCATTGTGTGATTTATCTTGAAGATAAATTATCAGGGATTGCGAGTTGACACGTGGGTCTTGTTTGGCCCAATTGGCGTAACGAACTTGGCCATAAGATTGTGCATTTATCAAGTGGGCCACCTGTGGGCTTTGTTTTTTGGACTTGGGCTATTTGGGCTAGTGGAACAATTTTTACCACTGCAGTCACCAGTTCGAATCCTCTCAGAGCCCGGTAAGTACCCGACCGTAAATTTCGGAGTCCCGTGAGATTAGTCGAGGTGCGCGCAAGTTGGCTCGAACATCCACGATTAAAATATATAAATATATATATATATATATATATATATATATATATATATCTTTTTTCTTAAGGTGATAGTTTATTTTTTTTTAAATTTTTAACAATTTATTATAATTTTGACTAATAAAAGAAATTATTTATTTGAAACTTCCTTACACGTGTTCTAAACTTGGCAAAATCCACAATAGAAAAAAATAGTCCTAAATAAAAGAAGACGCCATTTTTCTACAAACTATCACTTGCAAATGAAGCAACAAATAGCCCCCTTTCCATCTCTTCGCATACAATCCATAAGAGTTTGCTCGTTCTTTACTTCTTTGTATATAAACTCTTCATATAATTTTACATAGATTTAAGTGGTTCTTCTGCTTTGAGGATAAATTGTGTCATTTTTACTTCATAATAAAATAGTAAGCACATACTTTTTTTCATTTTCTCTCTAATGTAGCCTATAAAGGCCTATTTAAATAATTTCTTCGCAAAATAGTAACCTACGTTTGAGCTTTGCCTAACAATATAACATGCTCTGTACCTAGTTGAATGTAGTCCCAACAAGGGGTAATTGGGTTGAGGTTGATCGACTCAATAACCCACATAATACATCTTAAAACAGTTAACACAAAATTAGCGTTAATATTTGGGGTCGAGTAACTAACAATGACCGATATAAAATATTATTTCTTTTCAATATGAGGTACTCGAGTCAAGTATATATCATGTAGAAATATGAAAATATTTATCGACATCAAGATGAGACGATACCGTCAAGTAATTATTCACCAAAAATTAAAAGAACATGTCTCGGCCAATTATCAAGCCTGTGTATCGAAGGTAAATTAGGTAAAAAAAAAATAAAAAATCATCTATCTTACATGGTTCAAGTACATACTATGCACGTGATCTTGGCGTCCAATCATGTTTTCGACCAAGTAACAATACTCAAATTTCTTGGCTCGGGAGAGTTTCAATGGTTGAGGCACTCTTTTGCTTTGACAATATTTGGAGATCAAGGCATGAATATTCATCCCAAGACATGTGGGCACGCAATGAGATCCTCTTACGAAGTGCTCCATGGCAAAAGTGATACCAAGTTCATTAGTACAACGTTAGATAAAAAAGTTTTGGTTTCAAATAATTTCTAGAAGACACTTCAGGATAAGATTAGAGTCAGAATAAAGATTAACAAAAGAGTTTAGCATATAATAAAAGAAAAAACCTAGAATTTAAGGCGTGAAAAAGATTTTCCAAAAGTAGAACCAATGAATGGTATTTTCAAATTTGGTAAGAAATAAAAAGTAATGCCACAATTTAACGTACCTTCTAAAATTCTCAAGAAGGTTGAAAAATGCCATTTGGCTCTACCACTAGAACTTTCAGCACTGTACAATACTTTTTTACGTGTTCATGATTGGGAGACACGTGCATGAATCTGACCATATGGTGTATCATCAATCTTTGGATGTACAAAATAACTTGTTCTACGTGGAAACCCCAATTGGTATATCAGATAGGGAAGTCCACAAGCTAAGGAACCGAAAAGTTCCATTAATCATGTTCATTGGTGTAGTTACGAAATGGAAGAGGCTACTTGAATTTCGTATGATATTTTAGTGCAAAATCAGAATTTATTAAATTTCAGATATAAACTTTATTTATACAAAAATCAGATATTAATTCATCTATATATAAATTATAATTACCCAAACCCTTAAAACCCCAAATCATTTATCACATCTTCATTCTCTCTATCTTCTCCTTCTCTCTCATCCTCCTCATCGTCTCTCTGATCTCTCGACTCTCTCTATCCCAACTATTACTTTCGTCGAAGACCACCGCAAATGTTGCCTCTATGAGACACGTCACAGCTGCCCATGATGTGAATGCCACCGCAACGGTGAATGATGGGGGATTTGGGGAAATTTTGGTTGCAATTTGGCGTCGGAGTTTTGTTGTTTGCGATATGGGGAAAATTTGGAATGAGTTTGTTAATTGTGTGCAGTTGGTGGTGGTGGTGGCGGCAGCGATGTTGTGGTGGTGCTCTAAGGTTGTGGCGATTTTCGTGAGGTTCCCAAAGCGTGAACGACGTTGCCCTCAATGATCGTTGTGCACATTGTAACATTGCCGTTGTAGTGTAGCGTGAGCGAGACCGTTGCAGCGGTCGTTGTGCAATGCACATCGCCGCCGTGAGCAGTTGGTGGTGGTGGTGGTGGTAGTGTGGCAGTACTATGAGGTAGTGGCGATTTTTATGAGCTTTGTGGCAGTGCTGGTTTTTTTTTTTGGGTGGTTTTTGTTTGTTGCGTTTGTTGTTGGTGGTGGTTGTTGCAGTGGTGGTATCGATGTTAATAGTGGTTGCTGGTAGTGGTCGTGGGGTGGTCATCGCAGTGTTAGTGGTGGTGCGACTATTGTTGTGAATTTGATTTGTTGGTGTTTTTTGGGTGACGGTGGCAATGATTTTGTTGGATATTGTTGGTGGTGGTGGTGGTGATTTTGAAGTGGAAAATGTTAGTTGCTGGAAGTGGTGGTGTCTGGTGGATTGGGGTAGGTAGTGGAATTAAGAGATTAATTATTTGAGATTGTGACCATTAATTTGGATATTAAGTGACTAAAAAATAACATGTCACCGATAAGTTGTGACCAATAAATAATATATGACCAAAACATTTGAATTGCGACTTATGAAATTTGTGATTTGTGACCAATAAATGAAGTTGTAACCAGATTGTATAAAATTGCGACCTTAATGTATTTAATTGTGACTTATAATTTTTTTTTATGTGTGACTAATGAATAAATTGTGACCTATAAAATTTTTGAATTGTAATCGTAAAATAATTTTTTACATGTAAAATTTGTGATTTGTGATCAAATTATATGGAATTGTGACCTTAATATATTTAATTAATAAAATATATGTTTAATTAAATAATTTTTAAATATAATTTTTTAAAAATCTGAGATTTGAGATTTTAAACTGAAAAAAATCTGAAATTTGATATTTTAAGCTTTATCGCTTAAATTTGAAATGGGTGAAACTTAACCTCTTAGTTATGAAATTTTCACATTATTAAATTGCACCAAACAGGGCCCGGCTGACTTAGTCCATGTTTGTATCTGAGCTCAAGCGCGTTATGTGATTGATTTTTTGCCAAGTAGCTCGAGCTATGTTGTTGTACTGATCTTGAACGTGTTACTTGGCTATCTTTTGGCCAAGTTGCTCAAGTCAAATTGTTGTAATGAGCTCGAGCGTGTTACTTAGCTGACTTTTAGCCAATTAGCTTAAGTTACGTTGTTGTACTAAGCTCGAGTGTGTTACTTGACTGATTTTTGGCCAAGTTATTCGAGCTATGTTGTTGTAATGAGCTCGAGCGTGTTATTTGGCTGATTTTTTGCCAAGTAGCTCGAGCTATGTTGCTGTAATGAGCTCGAGCGTGTTACTTGACTGATTTTTGGCCAAGTTGCTCGAGCTACGTTGCTGTAATGAGCTTGAGCATGTTACTTGGCTGATTTTTGGCTAAGTAGCTCGAGCTATGTTGTTGTACTAATCTCAAACGTGTTAGTTGGCTGTCTTTTGTTCAAGTAGCTCGAGTCAAGTTGTTGTAACGAGCTTGAGCGTATTACTTGGCTAAATTTTGGCCAAGTAGCTCTAGTCAAGTAGTTGTAATGAGCTCTAGTGTATTATTGGCTGATTTTTAGCCATGTAGCTCGAGCTACGTTGTTGTACTGATCTCGAGGGTGTTACTTGGTTGTCTTTTGGCCAAGTAGCTCGAGTCAGTTTGTTGTAATGAGCTCGAGTGTGTTACTTGGCTGACTTTTAGCCAAGTAGCTCGAGCTACGTAGTTGAGCTACGTTGTTGTACTAAGCTCAAGCGTGTTACTTAGCTAATTTTTGGCCAAGAAGCTCGAGCTACGTTGTTGTCGTTACTTGGCTGTCTTTTGACCAAGGCTCGAGTTAGGTTGTTGTAATGAGCTCGAGAGTGTTAATTTGGCTAACTTTTGGCCAAGTAGCTCACTCAGGTTGTTGTAGTGAGCTCGATCTCGACCTCTGTGTATTGGCACCATTGGTGATTTTTGAATTGTTACAGGTTGAGGTCAAGCCTAGAACTTAGTATTCTTGGGATAACTTTTTGCCGTAAGGGACTTGAGTGTTCTAAAATAACGAATGTTACACGACATATAGACCATATCTAGAAATTAAAAGCACTTAGGCATGTAGGCCATAAAAGGAAAGGAACTAACTGTAAAAACTCAAAACAACTTAGGCTCCCAACGATTGACTACTTGTAGTAAATCTTTAAATTGTCTGTGTTCCATGGCCTTGGGAGTGGCTTCCCAGTATGTCCCTCAAACTGTATGCTTCTTCCCTTACTTTTCTTATGATTTCGCAAGGTCCTTCCCCAATCCTCGTCCGGAGACCCTGCAGTGTAATCCGATTGGTCACCTCGACGAGGCCATTGCTCTGAGGGTGTGCAACTGATGTTAGACGGTAGTTGACCCAAGGTTGTTGCAAAATCTTTTGAACTGTGCATTGTCAAATTACCTTCCATTATCTGTTATCAATACCTTGGGTATCCCGAACCTACAAATAATAGACTTCCACACGAATGACCTGACCTTTGACTCGAAGATGGTCGCAAATGGCTCGGCTTCTGCCCACTTGGTAAAGTATTCCACTGCTACAACAACGAATTTTAGTTGTCCCTTGGCCAACGGGAAAGGCCCAAGGATATCGACTCCCCATTGCTCAAATGGTACATCACATGGGATGGATGTTAACTCTTCAACGTGGGTATGTATGATATCCGTCTTGATGATTCCGACATATGCCTTCGTGAACCTCTGCGCTAGGGATTGGAGGGACTCGGAGGGCTTGAGACACCTTAAGTAGGGTAAGTTAAGACTCCTACGAAACAAAATTCCTCCTAGTATGCAATACCTTACTGCTCTATCTTTAATGCTTCTTTCCTCCTGATGGTCAGATGGTAGGTTTCCGTTGTTTAAATATTATCGGGTCTATCCAAGAGGGCTCACGATCGATGTCCATGATACTCGAATTTGGATTGATGCTGGTTCTGTTACTATCTTCATGTGCACCATTCTGTCAAGTCCATCCATTCCCATAAACATACGTCTAGATAGTGCATCGGCTTTCGAGTTGTCAGCTCTTGTAATCTTCGTAATCTCACAGCTCTTAAACTTCCTTTAGAGGTCATGCGCCTTCAAACAGTATAGGCTAATCTTTTTATCTTTTCTCTCGAAAGTACCCTCAGTCTAGCCCACCACAAGTTGGGAGTCGCTGAACACATTGACGTTTTCGAGCTTGAGGTTTTGCACTAGTTCTAGTGCTAGAATGACAGCCTCATACTCCATTTCATTGTTGGTGGCTTCGAATTCAAACCTAAATGCACATTGAATTTCGATCGTTCTTGTTGGGTTAGTGATGATAACTCCGGCACCCGACCTCGAAATATTTGATGCTCCATCAACATATATCTCACAAACCTCCGAGGTCTTGTTCGAGTCACCATCCTGCAGCCCCCGAGTGCTAGAGGTAAGTTCTGCAATGAAGTCAGCCAATGATTGTGCCTTGATCGTAGGACATGGTTTGAACTCTATGTCAAACTCTCATAGCTCAATTGCCCATTTAAGTAATCTCCTAGAGACATTCGGCTTCTGAAGTATGTATCTCAGATTTGGTTAGTGAGGACAACAATCGTATGGGACTGAAAGTACTGGCAGAGTTTTCGGGCAGCTACAACTAAAGCAAGAGCAAGTTGTTCAGCCAATGTGTACCAAGTTTCTGTATCTAGGAGTAATTTGCTTATGTAGTATATAGGTCGCTGGATCTTAACAACCGACCGTACTTACCGCACTTTCAGAGACAACTAGATACAGTAACAACGTTTCACCAGGCTCTGGTTTAAAGAGGACCGATGGGGTTGCTAAAGCTTTCTTTAGTTCGAGAAAAGCTGTATTGCACTCTTCATTCCAATCAAAACTCTGGTTACCTCTTAGGATTTTGAAAAATGGGAAGCACCTGTCTACCGCCCGAGATACAAACATGTTCAGCGCTACAACTCGACCTGTTAGTTTCTGTATATCCTTCTTACACCAAGGTGGTTCCATTGAAACCAAGGCTTCTATCTTGTTAGGGTTGGCCTCTATTCCCCTATTGGTGCTCATGAATCCCAAGAACTTATCGGATGCTACTCCAAAGGCACACTTAGCAGGGTTTAGCTTCATCTTGTACCTTCGTAGCATCGCAAAGACATTTCTAGGTCAGTAACATGACAGTCCACCTGCTTACCCTTGACAACCATGTCGTCAATGTAGGCCTCAATATTCTTTCCTATCATTTTGGTAAATACTTTATTGACAAGTCTTTGATAGGTAGCTTCTGCGTTCTTTAACCTGAATGGCATGACTCAGTAACAGTAGATGGCTGAGTCGGCCATAAATGAGGTCTTCTCCTGTTCGTCTTCCGACATTAGAATTTGATGGTACCCGAAAAAGGCATCCAAGAAGCTATATACTTGTGTCCTGATGTACTGTCTACAAGATTGTCAATTCGAGATAGGGGTAGCTGTCCTTGAGGCATGCTTTGTTTAGATCTGTGAAGTATGGTACCCGGAGAAAGCATCCAAGAAACTGTACAATTTGTGTCCCGAGGTGCTGTCCACAAGATTGTCAATTCGAGGCAGGGGGTAGCTGTCCTTGGGGCAAGCTTTGTTTAGATCTGTGAAGTCGATGCAAAGCTGCCACTTTTCATTTGCCTTCTTGACCAAGACCACATTGGCAAGCCAATCGGGGTTTTGGACCTCTCGTATGAAGTTAGCCTTAATGAGTTTTGAAATTTCTTTTCGTATAACCTCCCTTTCGTTCTGGCACAAACTTTCTCATTCTCTGCTTTACTGGCCTTATGCTTGGGTTTACGTTGAGTTTGTATACTGCAATGTTGGGTCTATTCCAGGCATATCTTCTATGCTCCAAGCAAATATGTCAACGTTGCAAGCCAAACAACTGACGAGTTTATCCTTAGTTGTGTCATCAAGGCATTGACCAATGGTAACTTTCTACCGGGTTCGAGCTCTACCTCATCCATTTTCTCAACTGGTGCGAGCCTCTCCCGGTGGTCAAGCTCGAGCTTCACCTCCGATAACTGTATGACATCCGACTTGATCTCCCTAACGCTGGACTGTCTAGACACTGCTTGGCTTTCTCAAACCACTCCGACCCCTTTGCTTGTAGGGAGCTTTACTACAAGGTGGAATGTTGAGACAATTGCCTTGATCCCGTTCAATAGTGGTCTGCCAAGTATGGCGTTGTATGCCATGGGTGTACGAACCATCTGAAATATCGTGGTTTGCATTACCTGCTTTTCCTCTGACCCCAAGGTAAGAGGTAAGCTAACGATACCCTCGGGAACAAAAATACCTTCCCAAAAACCCTGAAGAGGAGTCTTGACTAGTTTGAGCTGTTCTGTCGAAATACCTATATTTTTGAAAGCCTCGTGTGATAACACGTTTGCCGCACTACCGTTGTCTACCAAAATCATTTTACATCAAAGTTAGCAATGATTACTAATATAACCAGCGCATCAATGTGTGGATAAGATACGCATTCCAAATCCTTTGCTCCGAATGTTATGTCTTCCATACTACTCATATCCATGTTCGAGATCAAGGGGTATTATCTTGCATACTGCTTATGGCTATTGTTGGAGTCTCCTCCCAAGACCGTTCCTCCAATGATGATGTTAATAATACCTGCGGTCGATTGCTGATCCCTTCTCTCGCTAGGAGGCCTCTCCTTGTTCTAACTGTTCAAGGGGCTCTTGTCCCGACTTACATAAGCACCTAGAAAACCCCTCATGGTGAGGGACTCGATCTCCCACTTTAAGGCAAAGCATCCTTCCGTCGTGTGGCCATGATCTCTATAAAAGTCACAATATTTACTCTTGTCACGGGCTTCAGGAGGAGATTGTAGCTTGGGAGGCTACTTCAACTCCTTGAGGTCTTTGACCATTAGAATGTTCGACCTCATGTTGTTCAATCGAGTGAAGGTTGTCGGGAGGGATTCTTGTCTTAATTGGCTCCGAGAAAGATCCGAACGTTGGGTGGACTCATGGGGCCTCTTCAAGTCGGGCTTCTTTACTGGCGGGACATCTCTTCTTGGAAACATTGTCTTCTCCATGTTAATGTACTTTTCAGCCCTAGTGAGAAGGTCAGTTATTGACTTGGGGAGTTTTTGACAGGGACATCTTGAATGTCTCGCACCTTACTGCATATGTGAGAGCGGAGATCGCGGTTGTGATATGTAGGTCTGGGATCAAAAGTCTTTCATTGTTGAACCTTGTTATGAAGTTGCGAAGAGTCTCATTGTGTCCTTGACACATCTGCATGAATGATGTAGATGTCTTCCTCATGCGCTTACTATTTGCAAAGAACACAGAGAACTTATCGGCTAAGTCTGCAAATGAAGATATGGAGTTGGACTCCAGTGTGGAAAACCAATCTCTAGCAGCGNGAATGATGTAGATGTCTTCCTCATGCGCTTACTATTTGCAAAGAACACAGAGAACTTATCGGCTAAGTCTGCAAATGAAGATATGGAGTTGGACTCCAGTGTGGAAAACCAATCTCTAGCAGCGTTAGTAAGTGTTTGAGGAAAGGCTTTACATATTACGGCATCGGGTGTAACTTTTAAGTTCATAATGTCAGTGTATATGTTGAGGTGGTTCATGGGATCTGTCATTCCATCATACTCCTTCACTCGAGGGTACTTGAAACGATCTGGTAGGGGATATGACAATACTTCAGGGGTGAATCATGTTACTGCATAGGACTTCTGAAGTATCCCAACTGTGATCCCTTCTTGAAAAAACTCACTTACGGTACCAATGATGCTACCATAATTTGTACTTGGAAAGCCCTACCCGAAGTTGAGAGCTCCGCGTTTCCGGTCTTCAATACCTTAAACCAAGGCGTCGAGGTGTGTCCTCGCTATCCCTCTGATGCTTAAGTCAGAAAAGTACTTAAAAACTTGTATCGAATGTTGTGTAAAAAAAAAGAACGTACCTGAATGATGAGGCTAGGTTACGTATATATAGATGTTGGTGGTGGAGTCCTAAAAGGACTAAAGTTCCCTTACTAAAGGTATTCGTGTCATGTATGAATTGCTCAATAAGGTAGAATTTTATGGTAATATTGGGATTGGTGCTTGAGTTGGATTAGTATTCCATGTGCATATGCGACGGGGAGTAGGATACGCAGGTTATGGGGATGAGGCACCGGCTGAACAATGGGCCCGACCTACTTGAGACCCGACCTTGAAGGAGGCCCAAAGTTACTAGGCCAAGGTCGGGCTCCACGTATCGAGATATATTGGCCTGACCTTGATAGGCCCGAGCTCAACCATGGACCAACAAGACCAAATAAAGTGGACTGAGCTCGAGATCGGGGTGTATCACCTCATGTGTTTTAGGAAAGAATGATTCTCTGAATTTTATTGGTTGTAATACATTATAAAAAAGAATACGATTTATTGTTTGTATTGCTACTTGTTCAAACCTAATAGAGAGGGAGGACATGCATTCACTAAGACTAGTTTTAGGGATTAGAAGCAAAAAAAAAAAAACTTTAAAAGATCACGCTAGTCTCTTTGATTGTGCTCACAATTAAGCTTTCGTTAAGCGCACCAACTTGATGAATCAAAGGTAATGTATCTCCTTTGCTTTTTCTAGCTTAAGTAGTAAGCAACAAAATGCTATCGGATGAGATTGATTACATTGCTACATTGTACTAGATTCCTCTTGATGCAAGAATTGGCTTTTTCGTGGTCAAAATGAGTGAAAAGAGTCATTTAATAGATGAAGTTTAATTAAGCTACTAGACTGGTATGTAGCATGTTGTGAGGAAGTCAAGGACGTAGTATTTAGTAATGTCATTGGAAATGACCAAATGCATTGACCAAATATCCAAAAGGATTTGGTTAACTATTGCATCATAGAGACAACTAGGGCTATTATGAAGGAGATGAGTGATTATTTATTTTCAATTTTGGTTCATAAGTCTCGTGATAATTCTATGAGGGAACAAATGACAGTTGTTTTGAGGTTTCGTGGACAAGTCAATGAGCATTTTTTGGGCATTTTTCATGTCACTGATACTAGTGCCAAGTCACTTAGCAATGCTATTGATGCAATATTTTCTACACGTAGGTTGAGTATATCTAGTCTAAAGGTCAATGTTATGATGGAGCATATTGAGTCTAAAGGTCAATTTGGATATTCAGAATGTTATGACGTTATTGAATTTGTGTAAGTATATATTGTAGAACATGAGGGACAATGGTTGGGATAATTTGTTGAGTGATGTGATTGAGTTTTATGTTGGTAGACATATTGTAGTGCCCAATATGGAGGATATTGTAGTATTGAAAGGCTGACCTAGGCATGGAGTTCAGCATGTGACTTATTATTATTGATTTTATGTTTATTTGTATTACCACGTAATAAACTCAATCTTACAAGAGTTGAATGATCGTTTTCCAGAAACAACTACTGAACTCCTTATTTGCATTTTATGTTTGAGTCCAAGAGCCTCATTTGCAACTTTTGATAGGGCTAAATTGCTATGTCTTGCTCAATTATATCATTTTGATTTCACTAATGAATAGTTCATATTACTCATACCTCAACTTGACGAGTTTTTTATGCTTGTGAAAAGGGATAAAACTTTCTCTAACCTCAATACCATACACTCAAAATTTATTTTTCAACTCTCCTTCTCTCATTCCCCATGTCTCAAATACATCCACACTTTCATTTATTCTCAAGAAGTAAGAATGAAGTAAAATAACATATTTTAGGGTCGAGCAATGAATTCCTTTTACAACGTAAAGTCCCCCATTTTCGTATTAATTTTAAGGTTATAACACGTGTAGTAGTTAACTGCTTGATTTCTATTGAACTCTTGTGTTTAATTGTTTATACTCATGAAGTTATGCTGCATTATTTTACTGATTGGCCACCATAGTGATGCTATAGTTACAAAATGTTGTCCTACGAGACTGAATATACTCCTAAACTCTATAAATATGATTGACTGCATGGATTCACGTTAAATATATTTGTGATGCACAAGAGTTGTTCATATGGAATGTCCAAGTACTCATAGGGATGGTGATAGGGAGGGGCAACCATTACCATCTCTGTCCAATCGGTATTTTTGGGAAGCAAGGTGGGAATGGGGATTAGAAATCTCCTTTTACCAACTCGTTTAACTATTTATTTATTTTAATATTATTTTTATTTTTAAATATAGTTTAAATTGAAAAATATAAAAATAAAATATAACAAAAGGCTTTGGGGTTGTGATCATGTGCCCCATCCTCACTCTGTTTACTATCTGAGGCATTGTTCCTCCAATTTCCTATTTACATATTAGTACTAGGATTGTGCAGAGGCGGTTAGATGGTTGCGTATGCTATTTGGAGGAATAATGATATGTAGCACCAGTGATGTTGAACACTAGGTATCAATACATCATATATATTATTTGTCATGTTAAATGGGTCATAATTCCTTATATTTAAATAAATTTATAATTTAACATTATTAGTGTTGTTACCTAAACCGGTGTTAAACACCAGAGTTGTTAAGTTGGTGTTTGACACCCATTTTAGTAGAAAAATAGGTTTTTGAATAGGAGCGAATTATCCAAATAGTCACTAAACTTTACGTCATGCTTCCAAGGGGTCACTGAACTTTAAAAATCGCATAAGTCATCACTGAACTTTGTAAAAGGTTTTCACAAAGTCACTAAACTTTAAAAATCACCTTATTCATTACTAAACTTTGCAACAGATTTCTACGGGATCACTAAACTTTGCAAAATGTTTACTAGGAGATCACTGAATTAGTGACCCCTGGGAAACCGTTACAAAGTTCAGTGATGAATGAGGTGATTTTTAAAGTTTAGTGATATCGTAAAAATCTTTTGGAAAGTTCAGTGATAACTTGGGTGATTTTGAAAGTCCAGTGACCTCTTGGAAGCATGGCGTAAAGTTCAGTAACTATTTGGGCAATTCACTGTTTTGAATAATGATTTATGGAAGAATATGTAGTTAAAAAGTAAGTATAATTTTTAGGTTTATGTGTAATTTTATTTTATTGATAGAATGTGTGGTTGAAATGAAGAAAGAGAAAAAGAATGAGAAAAAAATAGATGCCAAACGGGGCTAAATAACACTTCTCTATTCGGAGTGCCGGAGTTGAAAGAATCAGTGTTAAGTTTCATGACCCTTTAAAGTCATATTTCAATTTGTGTTATGGGTCAAGTTTAATGTTTGTGTTATTTTTAGAATTCTTTTTCCCAGTCATGGTTAATAATGTTAGAACATGTAATAATTTGAACTTCGTACTTGCAATAATTTCCAAGCTAATGTAATGCTATAAACGTAATCGTTGAAGTTTGGGATTTTAAACTAATTTCATGCTAGTGTAAAGGATGTGAAATTATTTATTTATGAAGATAATCCCTTCAATGAATTGTAGTATGAATCTTATGCTTTATTTACTTAAAAAAGGAAATAAGGATAAAGGATAAAAAGAAAAGAGAAATCGGGGTAGGAAGTAAACTGTGCTCAAATGATTGTACTTGTAGCTATTATCCTTGGTGAGCTGCTACAAATTTTGAGGCAAATAGCTTTGTGCTTTGTGCTACATTGTTAGCAACCGCTAGTTGTTGCCTCGCTAGCGAACAGAGCTATCTTGTCTATCTCAACTCTTTAAGTCCCTATTTCATTCCTAATAAATTTCTAGAATGTTTATGATTTAATTAATTATTACGTTGTATGTATTTAATTATATTATTTTCTTATGAAAATACGACCAAGATATTTAATGCCTCAACTTTTCATTTAGTTCAAGGTTGTGCATCTAAGTTCACGAATGCTATGAACCTAAGTGATATTCTAGGCTTGTAGAATTTGGGGCGTTACACTAATTTTTTTTTTTTTTTGTTTCAAATTGAAGTGAATGTATAATAGTCATTTAGAAGAAAAGATTCGACTTTTTGACAGTAAAATGAACACTTTCTTTGACATATGGATCCAATCGCACGTTGTTAAGTAGGTTGGAAATCAAACACTCACTTTTGAATATTGGGAAGTTGTTTCCACACTAGCTAAACAGTTAAGGAGCCTAACCTTTTTTTTTCAAATATTAATTATATAAAGCTTTCAATGAGATTTACAAGACGTGATATTGCGTTACGTCTACGGTGATTATATTGATATTACACTTTTCTTTAATTTTTTTCAGTGGAAAGAGGGCAGTACTTTTGAGATTTTATTAATATGTCCTCACTTATGGTGGAAAAATACCGTGGTTACAACTGAAATGAAGTAAAGAAATAAATGGGGAAGTACTACTTCTCTTACAGCAAAAGTAAAATAAAATAGTAAAAAAAGGAAATACTGCTTCCCTTACAAAAAGTGCAAATGTAAGCAAAAATAATAGTAAAGGCGAGATACAAAAAATCAAAATTTAATACTGGGCAAACCTTATATGTCAATATGAACGAGCACCCTGATACGTCATGGTAAGTCGGTTGGTCCATA
>CAIGRQ010035975.1:0-16721 GCA_903798375.1 Fraxinus sp. D2006-0159
CCAATGAAGAATAAGTTGTGACCAACAAAAGTAATCTGTTCCCTAAAATTTGATATTTTGAGAACATAAAATAAGTTTTGTGACTTATAATTTTTGTGATTTGTGACCGATAAACAAATTGTGACTTTTAAACTTTTAATTCGTGACCGATGAACAAATTGTGACCTATGAAAATTTTGAATTGTGACCTAATTTTTTTTGAACATGTGACCTTAATATATTCGCTGAAGTTGGAACACTTGCCAGAATCGGAACAGTCGCCGGAATAAAGTGGCGACGGAACGGTCATGGAAATAGTCGCCGGAACGGTAGGGGTGGTGGAAGGGGGTGGGGTATTTATGTTATATTAGAATTAAATATTTAATAATAAATTAATTTAATATTTCATTATTTCATAAATAAAAATTTTAAAAACCTCATTTTTGAAATTTGGAACTTGTTTTTGTATTTTTGAAATGGTGAAAAGTAAATCCATGAGAAATGTATTGTTCCCATTTTTTTCCCCCTTTTTGTTTAGTGTTTATTATTGGACTCTTCGAATCAAATGAAACTAATCAGCCCAATTTTATATTTGTAGGCCAATAATTTTTCTAGTGGTTTCTATACAGAATGGGCCAAATAGATTTAGGGCCCAAGGTTTGGTTTAGAGTTGTTTGGTGGAGAACTCCTCAACATCATTGATCATTGCACCAAATCAAACATATAATTTGATTCCTGAATATCCCGCGCTTCTCTAATCCCCAAGACACTTTTTAAACGAGGGCGGCGAACTTATTGATTCAACGATTTCGACATTGATAAGGACAGCGAAATCGTGATTTATGCTAAAGACTAAACATAATTAAAATTTCTTTAATATATTTATCACACTACACTTTCTTTAAGCTTGAACAATAAAGGATTTTCAGTTTACAAAAGTTTGAAGAATAATGCTATTATTTTTTATGGAGGAGATTACCCGTATATGTCAATAAGATCATAGTCATATTCTCTAATGAATATAAATACATTCCAATTACATTGAATAATGTGAGAATGATCCATTGCTGTATAGATTGGTGGTGACGGACACTCTAGAAAAGAGCAAAAGCAACCAGATTACAACCACCGCCAACAAATTTGAGGTGTGATTTGCATCTTTTTATTGTTTAAGTGTAATGAGTTTTTAGTGATTTAACTTATTTTTGGATCAACTGCTTTTGAATTTTTGGTTTTTGCTCACTGGAATCGAAACCCTTAAAACTCCAAAATGCGCGACTCACCAACGAAAACCCAAAAAACAAACCCGTCGATGCTACCTTTTGAAAACCTAGAAAGCCAAAAATGGCTGAAATTTGAATTGAGAAAGAGGTGATTTTAGTGAGTGATTTGGTGGGGGTGTAGTAAGGAAAAGGTATGTTCCAGTTATATTGCCTCCAGGTTCTTAGTTCCATCTGACTATGGAGGTGGAAGAGATGGCAGTGGGTGACGGTTTTTGGGGTGGAAGAAGAAGTGGGTTTTTGGTTTTTAATTTTAATTTTTTTATTATAAAATATATAAAGTTATCATTTTAACCTTTTAAAATTAGTCAAAATTATTGTCAATTTCAATTATTGATCAACTAACGATCAAATTAACAGAAACCATTAATTTGGACTTCAACTGCAACATTTTGAAGTGTTTGATACCGTGGGTGACACAAATAAAAGGTTTGAATTTCTGCCACTGAATGAAAGATTTGGTATCGTTGATACAATTATCCCAAAAAAACAAATGATAAGTGACCTTGCTTAGCCAAGCTTGAAAAACTTGCCTTTTAAATTAATAATAAATTAAAATAAAAAATGAGTAAAGTATGTATTTAACAATTTTGATTTTAAATAAATATTTTTTCCTCAAAAACAAAAAAGCTATTGAATATATGCTAAAAAATAAAAAGTCAGTGAAAAGTGTATAAGTACATTTTTTATTAGCTTAACCTCTCAGGCTTGTTTATTCTATTTTGCTAATTATAAAAATATTGGTGGGACCCTTTCTGCCAGGCTAGTAAACAACGTGAAAAATATTGGGCTTCAATTCCTGGCCCACATCGTGAATCACACACCGTGATTCCGCCGAAGCGAGCATCTTTTGTTGGCTTACTCCAGTTCTCAATAAGCCTTTATTCGACTTCTCTAGGGAGGAAGAAGTGGGACGAGAAACACGTGAGAAATATGTAAAATAATATTCCGCAAATTCAAATCACTAGGGTTTTATCTAGGGTTTATTTTCAACAACATCGCGAAGAAGTCAGGAGGAAAGATTAAAGCATTACTTTATTTCAATTCCCACGCTCCTTGAATCAATAATTTGGTTTAACCTGTGAATTCTTTTTTTTTTCTTTTTTCGTGAAATTCGATAAATGGAAGCTAGAGTTGGGATGTCGGCGCATGGAGGAGTTGTGGACGGTGGTGCATCTTCCAGGAAGTTAATACACCATCAGCATTCGCGGCCGCAACCGCGGCAGCAGCAGCCTGTTACGCAGATTGGAACTGTTCCTCAACTCCTTTCCGGTGGCATCGCCGGAGCTTTCAGTAAAACCTGCACCGCTCCTTTAGCTCGCCTCACTATTCTCTTTCAGGTGCGTGGTTTTTTCTTTCTTTTTCTTTATCTCCTTAAGGTACTAATTATAAAGATATTTGATCACGATGGCATTTTTTTTGGTCATGTTTTGAAGTCATTGCAAGGTTATTGTTTACTAGGGGTTTTTGTGGGTGAATGTTCTAATTGCAAGAATGATATGAACAAAATGAAAAGAAGAAGGAAAAAGGAGCCCCCTAAAGATCTCCCTGAAGGAATTGATGTGTATCTGTACAAACAGATTGGGCAGAATAGTGTTTGGGGCCGTAAAGATTTGAGTTTCTTGTTATATTAATAGGTATATTAAAATTGACAGTCCAGATTTGGGTGTCCAAAATTGTTTTGATGTTGGGGAATATAATACCCTATAATTTTCACTGCAGTGTTAAAAATTTGGATTTTAGCCATATGTTACCTCAGTAAAAGGTTCTCTGTACTTGCTCCTTTATCATATTGTAGCATCAGTTACTAAATATTAGCTAATTGGTCTTTTATCTCTCCTTATTTATATATTTTTAGTTTTATTAATTTGAAAATTACTCGTTGGCTCTGCATTAGGTACAAGGTATGCACTCTGATGTTTCAGTAAAGCCTAGTATATGGCGTGAGGCCCTACGTATTGTCAATGAGGAAGGTTTTAGAGCTTTCTGGAAAGGGAATTTGGTTACAATTGCTCACCGGCTTCCGTATTCTTCGATCAGCTTCTATGCTTACGAACGCTACAAGAACGTGAGTTTTGTAAGATTAGGCTTACAGTTTTATCCATTAAAACATGTTTAGTTTGCTGCTTTGCGGGTTGCATATTGCCTTTTTGACTGATTCTAGAATCTTTTGCAGATTTTAAAATCTATTACAGGACTTGATGGTTATGGGGAAAATGCAAGTGCAGATGTTTTTGTGCATTTTGTTGGTGGTGGTTTGGCAGGAATGACAGCTGCTTCTACCACATATCCACTGGATCTCGTCAGGACACGGCTCGCTGCACAGGTACAGTAATCAAAATGTGTTGTTTGTTAGCATTTTAAATTCATGTTCTCCCTCACCCACGCTGCCACCCAGTCTGCCATGCCCAGCGGTTGCGTAGATACATATGCAGACTCAAAAACCCCACCTACCTTAAAGAAATATGCTAAAAAAAAACCTGATATAAATTGTAGGACAATGAACAAAGATAACATGCATATAAAATATCAAACGAAAACAGGTTTCTAGCTACTCTGTGTCATCATTGGCGGCCTACTTTGCCTCTTCCTTTATACTTTTGTTTTCTATGGTCAGCCGCTTTTGGGGGATATCTCCCGTATACCTCAGTTATCCATGTCATTCCAATAATTTATTTTTTGAATTTTTATTTTAATGCTAAGGCTGAATTGAGTTAGTTTGGAAACTTTTTAGAGGAATACAATATATTACCGGGGCATTTGGCATGCGCTTCATACCATATGCAGGGATGAAGGTTTCTTTGGCTTGTACAAAGGACTCGGAGCAACATTATTGGTATATCTTCATCTCTAGCTTTGCTTATTTGCATCTCTGGTTTTCTTTTCTCTTGCTGTTTGATAACTCATTTCATTTTTGTGGGTGGTTGCAGGGTGTTGGACCCAGTATAGCAATAAGCTTTTCTGTTTACGAGAGTTTGAGATCCTATTGGCATTCCCAAAGGTGAAAACATAGTTGTTGGGGGGCTGATGTATAATTTATTTAATATTCTAGTTTATGTCCTAATCCTCATTATTCTTGAGAATCACAATTTGATCTCTATCAGGCCCAATGATTCTGTTGTAGCAGTAAGCCTTGCTTGTGGCAGCCTTTCAGGCATTGCATCATCAACAGGTGATTGTGCTGTACTATCTGAAGACTGAAATGTATATTTTATGGAAAAATTGCAGCATTTGTCCCCAATTTTTAGTGTTTGTAGCAAATTGCTCCTCGATCTTTAAAATTAAAGAGGAAATAGGAAAAAAACTAAAGACGAAAGGAAAAGGGAAAAGAGAAGAACCTTCGCCAACCCACTCAAGGTTGTTTGGATCTTAAATTGGATCATATCGGCGTAGGGGTCTTGCGGATTGGATTGAGGATTGTAATATCCTGCTAAAGAATGATTTGAAATATTGAAAAAGATAAAAATAAAATTTCTAAGAACAAATTAACAACTATAAGACAAACAATAAAAAGATATAAAAAAAATAAATTTCAACTGCTGTCTACAACAAGGATTTTTGTCAGAGTAACTATTCAGACACGATGCTAAAAAAGGTCTCATCTTTCCGAGCTTCTCTTCGTGCAGATATATCAAGAAGAACATCCAAATAATTGCTTGGCTGTGGACGAACTGTATCCTCGTTTTCTGCTATCCATTCATCATTCATAAGAGATATCATCTGGAATTGCAGTTATGTATGCCATAACTAGTGCTATCCTCGTTTTCTGTTATCCATTCACTAGTGCTATTCTTTTAGTGATCCTAGTGAATTGCAGTTATGTGTACGATCTGGATCGTTTTGTCTTTTTAGGATTGTAGGATCGTGCGATCTTACGATTCAGATCGCTATTTTGATAACCATGCACTCACTTCCCTGCAACAAACCAGCCCTGCCACTCAGTAAAGCGTATCACCATTCGCTGCTCTCATCTCCGCCCCTAATTTTGGCTTCTTGCACTCCCCCACCCCTATCTCCAAAACCGACCTCTCCTGACTTTGGGTTTCTGGGCAGTTTCCCCTGGTTTTGGGACCCAGTCCCTCCTCCTGGTATATTTTAGTTCTACGACCACGTGACTGTGAGAGGATGTATGTTGAAGGATTTTTCTTCCTGGTTTATTTGAGGGAGGAAAATGCTTTTTATTTTGTTTTATCTTTTAATGTAAAATAAGGTTAGAATTGTCCTTTTAACTAAAATTGGACAGAAGCAGTCCATAAAGAGCACTTATGCTACTATATTGAAAGGTTGGGGACTGTATTATGCAGTTTTTCCTATTGCAATTTTTCATATTTTATGATATATCTTGTATCTGGAAAGGTACCCTTATTCTTGTGTTTACATGTTCACCCTGTTAAGAATTTGGTGGACTTTACTGATTTGGAATTTTAGAATTCAATTGAACCTCTTGTGGATCTACATAGTTTAGTTTAACATGTTTCTGATCTTGGGTGTCTAAAATTACTGTTTACAATTAGGGAATCACGAGAATACTTGGATGCTGGTTGAGGTGAATTTTGAACCCAATTTTCTTGTATAACTTTGGCCAGCTCTGTACACACACAAAGGGAAAGTGTTAATAAAACGAGGCTTTAAATTAGGATCTAATATAATTGGTCGTCCCACTAGAAAGCATTATATGACATTTTTGTTTGCTTATGCGTAATGCGTTGCAGCAACATTCCCTTTGGATCTTGTGAGGCGAAGAATGCAATTGGAAGGGGCTGCTGGTAGGGCCCGAGTGTATAATACTGGGTTGTTTGGGACATTTAGGCACATTATCCATACTGAAGGCTTGCGTGGTCTGTATAGAGGGATTATGCCTGAATACTACAAGGTCGTTCCAAGTGTCGGGATTGCTTTCATGACGTATGAAACACTGAAGAAACTACTGTCACAAGGGCCTTTTAGTTCTTAATCTTTGCATCTAGCTAAGGATCTTCCTCCATGAAGTTTGTAACCCTTGTTTCACCAAGCTAGGATGTGCAAGTAAGGATCAGTTTTGGTTAAAATATAAGGCAATCAGAATTAGTATGTAAGTTTTCCTCGTGTTCTTGAAAAAATTCTGTGGTGGTAAATTTTATGGTGGCTACCATGAACAATTTTTTGATGTGTAGGCTACTTGATAGCATTTTTCTTGTGTCAGTTTTATCATTCGTAATATGTTTTTTGTTATTTTTATTGTTCTAGGGTCATTTTTATCATTATAAAATTTTGTTGCCTCTTTTTGGGTCCTGTTCAAATTGTGTCTGTACTTATTTTATTCCATGAATTATAAAGAAAGCACAGTACTATGCCAATAAAGTGGGGTGTGCAAGGCAAAATCTGAGGTATTGCAAATAGAATCGTCTTTCAGTGTAAAATGATACCCTATTCTACGTACCTGGCAGAAACAAACATGGCAGCACAGACCAGGCCGTCTGGCTGGGCAAGTACCCCTAGAATTTTATTGGATATTTACTACAGGCCTTCCACAGAGTTGTTGAAAAAATAACTAAACAGATTATGAATGGAATATTATTAAGCAGTTTTGTGCAGAACTCCTACAGCTTCTTCCTTGCTTTGGGACAAATCTTTCCCATCTTTGAATACGAGAAATTCCATCATCTCCACCCGGAAGAAAATGAAGCTTCCACATAAATGTGTGATGCAAGAACCGAAGTCTGTGCCAACCACACAGTGCCATGCTGGTCCATAACATTTATCAAAATTCTGTACAACACGAAGCAGCTTATTATTATGACAGCCCATACAATTCAATTACCGTCCTCGACTCAAAATTCTCACTACAAAGGAAGGTCTCTCAAGAGCTATGCAATACTCAAAAATAGTCGTTGCAATCCACCTAGTTTTAAATTGGGCGATTTAACAAAACTGAAAGTAGCTTCAGGTCTCCTCATTAACAATGAGAGTGGGGTCTGAGCCTGTACAAAGAAAGCACCCAATATGCTTACAAAAATACCTCTTTTACAGTCATTTTACAGCCCCCTAATGACTGTAAGTGTAGGACTGTTCATATGCTAATAACAAAAATGATCTCCTACTCATGGTGGGTAGGATAAAATAAGCCCCCAAGTGATGTGGTAACGCCATGTCAACGGTCTCATGTGGGCAATATAACTCCTACCCACCATGGGTAGGAGATCGTAGTCATTATGAACCCATTATGATTACTTCGTTTTGTTGGTAAAGTGTAAATGGAAGTCCCGTGCCTACTAGACACGGGGATGGTCCTCGGTTTATGAAGGAATTGGGCATCTCATCCTTACATATTAGTCTTTTGGGAAGGAACCTTAAATCTCAACAGTCTTGGACTGTTTCACTGCTATGATTTTTATGAACATTAGACAAGAACGAGTGTTAGACGATAATAAATACCTGTTTAATATAATGAGCTATGGATTGACAATCAGCAACTTCATGTAGATCCAGAGCCTGATAAGCCAACTCCATAGCATGGCTCTTCATTGCATCTGGCATGTCTGTTTCGCGAACGATTGCCTTTCCTTCCAACATTTTCAGTGGTAAGTGTTTTTTTAAAGATTCTTTATGCTCTGGTTGATGTGTTTATTTTCTGATTTATTGTTGCTTTATATTATAATGAGGAATTTGCAAAATAATGTTTGTGGACATTGAACGTGTGTAAATGGTTTCTTTGAACATTTTGATTTCTTACTTCCACAAAAAATCTAATTGAGTTTTTTGGAGTCAAACCTTGAGTGGCAAATCTCCTAGTCAAATTAGGCCAAGGCCTAGGGTAATTTGGCGAAGTTTTGGCTTTAATTATAAAGGATTACTTACCACACGTTTATGTCTATCTTATGTATATAGACGACGACGGGGATAAAATCTCACAATCGAATAAAGATAAACCAATTTATAAGAATTTGGGTCACTCATCTTAACAAGGTTGACCTTTTAAGATGGAACCCTAAATCATAATATGGTATCAGAGTTCATTAAACTCCAACGAGCAATTCAATCCGATTAAGTTTCAAAAAAAATTGAGCATGCGGATTTCAAGATTGGTATGCTCAAATGAGACACCATCTTGTGGGGACATTTTAAGGGATAGAATCTCACATCGAATAAAGATGAAAACATAGATCAATTTATAAGAATTTGGATTACTCCTCTTAACAAGTTTGACCTTTTAAGATGAAACTCCAAATCTTAACGGTATCTAGCTATTCCAGATTTTATTGATTTCTCTTGAGATCGACGTATTCTTGCGGATGCTTCACAAAAGTTATAGGTGTTTTTCTATCAGAAAAGATCAAGCCCTCGAAGCAAGAGTATGTAGCACTCTGAGCCTGGCGATATTTTTTTATCAATGAACTGTTTAACCAATTAAATAACCAGAAATTTAAGAGTGGTCCAAAGAGTAGTGAAATTTGGAAATTCTGTGGAAGATTCGAATCTTCTATTCTGTATGGTGACAATGCTATCAGTTTCATACTGGTCCCGTCGAGTCTCAAGGCTCTGCTATAATTCATTGATGGAGTATTTTTCTGGTGAAGCAAAATCGTTCAGTCCTATTCTGGGTTCACACTATTTCTCCTTAGTTACGAGAAAAAGAAATTTATTTATTCTGCTGCTGCGATAATTTGTGTGTTCGTTTCTCAACAGAATTTGATAATCTATTCAACTAAATGGGAGAAAAAAAAAAATTGAGTTCACATTAGCTACCAAGATAAAGAAGTCTAATTACAATTTCAATGACAAGATGAAAAAAATGCAAAAAAGGAGCAAAATTTAGAGTTAAAAAATGCAATTAAAAGGTGTGTGAAATTTGGATTTCTGTATCATCTTCAGATTCCAGTAGAGTTTGAGCCATAGAAGCCATTGTTGGGCGCTTGTTTCCATCTTCCTCTACACAAGAAAGGCCTATTTTCTGCTAAACTTCCCTTCCAATCTTGGATCCACAAAACAGATATTGCTACATGTACATAAAAAAATATATAATGGATTACATGATGATACATGACACTTTACCATTTGCGAGTTTAAAACACAATCAACTTTTTCATCTAATCTTTTTTCTCCACATCATATTATGTAATCTATTATGTACAAGTAGCAAAATTCTCATAAGAATCTCCACCAAAGGTATTGAATGTGTGTCCCTGTTTGTCCCACATTATTTTTTTTATTCTCATTTTTCTACTTATTTTCAACCACACATTCTTCAATAAAATAATATTTTCCATCACATCAATAATTTTTCCTTCTTTTTCAATCACATATTTCTCATCACANCCCTGTTTGATCCACATTATTTTTCTCATTTTTATTCTTCTACTCATTTTCAACCACATATTCTTTAATAAAATAATAATTTCCATCACATCAGTAACTTTTTTTTCTTTTTCAACCACATATTCCTCATCACATCACTTCAAAAAAAATGCATTCTCTCATTTTAATGTGCACCAAATACACCTCCTGAGAATGATAAGAATTTAGCTCCTGTTCGATTCCTGTTAAAACAAAACTTTTTATTTCTCATACTTAATTTCAAACACACATTCATACAATAAAATATTTTGCACGTAAATTCAATTTTTTTCCCACTTTATAATCACACATTCTCCAAAAATTACTATTCAAACCATCATTTTCCTTCAATTTCTCTTTATAATGGCTACCACACATAGACGCATAGTGGATAGCTTTGTTTATCAACTATTTCTACAAAAGGAGTTATTGTAACCTTAAATAATTACTATATATATATATATGTTTTTAGAAAAAACAAATTGAATTGAGAAAAATAAAAGTTTCAAGTAAATTTTTTTTTTACATATTTAACTAATATTTATTTTATATTTTTGTTGGACCCTAAAGAATTTTAAATAAAAATATTATCATTTACATTTAGAGAGATAATTTTGTACACGGGCCCAAGTTGGGACCGATAAATTTTATTATGTAAACAATGTCATAATTTGTCGAACATTCATTTATTGAGATTTCATGATGTATAATATTTATTTAGGTATCATGAAGTCGATTTTGAATTATGGAGATGCGATGATAACTACTAGCTTAAATTACACGTATAATTGCATTAGGAGTCTTTAATTTATTATCTAAGCAGCAAGTTAGTTCTCAATATTTTATTATAGCTACAAAATCATTTCTCGACTATGCAAAATCGTTTTTCTTATATGATTATCATGTGGCCCTTCTATGTCCATCTTTTGTGAAACTAGATTTTGTTTTCTAACTTGTATTGAGTACAAAAATTGAAGTGAGACATGTTTTTATGAGAATTACATAACAAGTTAACGATATCTGGACAATTTTGTAGTAGTGTACTGATTGTGCAACTATACAGAAAAGTAGACTTCAAATGTTTCATTCAAAACCAATTTGCTAATTGAACAATAGATTGGAGCTGCAATCTTTTCAAAATTGATAAGCTTAGCAGATTCATAAATCAAAAACCATTCAAATGAGTTCAATATAAAGCAGGGGTTCTTCTTATTTTAATAAAGAGAGATTCTTCAACAATTTGTATACAAGAGTTTTCACGTCACACTATGATGTGAAGCAGCATTACATTCGAAAGAACCATTTTCTCAAATATTACAATCTCATACGGTTGTTTTTGACACCCTCCTTGCAAGAATTATCCAAGAAAGAACGCGATAAAACACGCAAAAGGCCAACATTATTCCGACATTTACCCACCTCATGTCCTTGTCAAGTCCTCGACTCTTCAACACGTCCCTTCCCGTGAGCATGCATTCGGACTGACCAACAATTCTAGAGAGACATTCGTGTCTCTCGTTCCAATACTCATTCGTAAGCAGGGAATCCAACGGATACCTATAAAGCGATACATAGTACATGAAAAGCCAGTATTTTGGAATGAACTCTTTCGGAATGAAGTAGCCAGAAAAAAGGAAGAACGCGCCAAGAACAGTGCAAATCAGAGAATTCCCCGAGATGAAATCTGGAGAAACGACACTCAAGAACAGCACCAAAGAACTTGCCATCAGTACAATAAGCCAAACCACGAACATGAAAAATATGAAAGCAGAAATCGAGGGATTAAGTCCTACCATCCAATATAATGGGACGGAAAACAGAATGGCCACTACGAATAGAAAGGGAAAGAAGATTATGGTATTGGCAATTAGGTACGAGGAAGTGTTGTAAGCTCCCCGCGATGCTTCCTTCATCAGAACGTGTCGTTCTTGAAGGTAAATCGGAAGGGCTTCAACTGTTGAAGATAGAAGAAAGCTAAGACTAAACGCGAATAGACCTAAACGTTCTGCGACTCCACCTTCGTCGTTCCTAACTTTTATATAAACGCTCCCTAGCCCCAACCCTCCTACAATGGCTTGCATTGTTCGCGCCAAGAATAACTGCTTTGTTCTATAGATTATCTTCCAAAATCTAACACAAAGCACCATTATCTCAAACAATCTCAAATAGTAAGTATCACCTGCTGTTTGTCTGTCAACGAGCAATTCCTGAACTACATCGACTTCTTTTTCCCATATCAAACAGGAAACCTGTTTTCGTGCTTTATCCTCTTCACCAGAGACGAGATTTTTCGAGTACGACTCTTCTAACCTGGAAATAACTTCCATGGAAAACTCCAGGGCATTTATTTGCACCGGAATTGTATATCCCAATCTTGTAATAGTTTCTTCCAATGATTCAAGTGAACCATTGTGGACTACAGAGCCATTAGAAAGGATCAAGAATTTGGATATGTATTGAAAAATCCTATAGCTAGGCTGGTGAATAGACAAGACCATGATTCTTTGTTTAGCTTGAGCCATGGAGGAAAGCAACACGATAACTTGAAGAGCTGAAGTGCTATCTAGTCCTGAAGTTGGTTCGTCGAGGAGTAAAATAGGCGGATCGTGAATCATGTCTACTCCAATTGATACCCTCTTTTTTTCTCCACCTGAAATCCCTCGGTTTTCCCCATCCCCTACAAAACTATCCGCCACGTGAACAAGGCCGAGTTCTTGCATCAAGCCCTCGACTCGGTCTACTCTCTCTCTGTCGCTCATTTCTTTGAGCCTAAACTTTGCACTAAACATCAGTGTTTCCTTAACAGTGAGTAGAGGAAGTAAAGTGTCATCTTGAGCTACAAATCCACATATCTTCCGCAGCTGAGCTTGACTAGTTATCTCATGACCATTAAGTGAAATACTCTTCGGATCAAAGTCTCTGTTTTTTACCCTCCCAGAAACAACTCGTAAGAGAGTAGACTTTCCGGTGCCACTTGGGCCAACTACAGCTAGAATCTCAGAACTTCTTGCTGTGAAAGAGACCGATTTCAGAATGTTGATCGGCTTATCCCTCTTCCTTCCACGGAAAATCATCGTGGATATTGACGAATTTCGGTGTATAGTGTAGGAAAGATTGGTAATACATAATTTGTTGACAGATTTGGATTGGTGATGTTGTAATGGAGAGTGGTGTGAGGAAGAGGACTGACTGGTGGACTCTTCAGGCGAGCCAGACGTTGAGAAGAGTACCACTGAATCTTCTTCCAGGCTTGGTCTTGAAGGTTGAAAGCATGAGGCCATTGTTTCTAGCTCCAAGTGTATGAAATTGTGGAAGGGTGGTGGGGGGAGGTGGTCGATTTGAAGGGAGGAGGTTTGTAGTTTGGAAGAGGAGGGTAGACCTACCAGCCAGATTTCTGCAAACGTTTCCTAATATGGTTGAAGAAGGTAAAACATTTGGCAATGGTTGGTGATCCAATGAGTTTGACTAACTTTGCATATATTAATTTATACGTATCTACAATATTCTAAGGTCCATAGGATAAGTTATTATAAGCAGTCAAAATTTGATGCAAAACCTGAGGGAAGACACCCGAAAACACGGTGACGAAATTCATACTCCAATTCCGTATAAAACCTAAGAGCATATTTGATACGCAAAATTGTCTGGACAATAATAAACAAGTATCTCACCTATAAATTTGCATTAAGCATATTTAATCTAACGTAGCAAACATGCCAACTCTGCATATGCAACCTAAACGGCATACAAGGCTTATCTCACAAGAGAGATTTCCACCAAATTTTAGTCGTGCTCGAGTAAGGATTGTACCCTCTAGTTTCATTAAGCCCCTATTTGGCCCTCATTTTTTCCTCAAGCTCATTTTCAACCACATATTTCATGAGATCCATAATTCTTATCATCTTTCCAACCGCGCATTTCATTAGCTTTTATCAAAATCTATTAAAAATCTAATTTTAATCCAAACTAAAAAAAGGGCTATGATACTGATTTAAATTCAAAAGCAACAAAACTTGTCAAACAGCAGAACCTGCTATTAAATTGAGTACCTTCAACATTCTTTGAATTAAATATGATTATTTATAAAACAGTCTTTCATCCCAATGGACAAGGCGACCGAAAGAGTTAAGAATTGCTGTATATAAAAATATTTACAGAGTAAAGCATGATTTTCATTCCCAGTTGCTCTGCACTGGTTTTCATGGTGGGGTTGGCTGATCCTCAGACTTGAAGACGGCCATTATTCGAGACTCTGAAACAAGCTGCCTCTTATTAAGGACATCAATGTAATGTTGAATTCTATTCCGGTCTGAGCTTTTGAGAGAAAATGGGGGATTTAGATCGAGGGATGGTGCTTCCACCAGAAGAAATGTCAACAGCCGAACTGCTTTTGAATAATAACTTACGGCAACTACCGTATCGCCCATATACTCGTCAACCTGCAATCCCATGCACAGCGCAATTAAACAATTTTAGAAATTGTATAGGTTTTGACATTCCCCAAAACAAAATTTCAGTAACCTACATTTAAATAATTCTCAACTCTTGTATAATTGAAGTCAGAAATTGTTGCATGAAACAAAGTCTCCAAGGTAGAATAGTAAAATTAATAATCAAGAACAAAACTGAAGGACAAAAAGTGATGCAATACAACAATAATTACTAAGAATTTTTTTACCTCACTGTTGTGCGGATTCAACATTTTCATCTACTAAATTTATTAGAATTTGATCAAATATATAACATAAAATGAACAATGGACAATGAAATATTCATATGGGTTTATTGCCATAGTTGTGGATCATGCACATCTGGATTTTGCAGTGGTCTAGGCTTTGACACAAAAGTCCGCTTTGGATTGTGACGACCACTTCATTGGCAGCCAGAAGAAGATGACATTCTAATCACTCCAAAACCTATTTTAGTCACTCTACGCCAGTGTACTTACAACAATATAGTCATTTCATTATGAAATTCAATTTAC
This sequence comes from Fraxinus sp. D2006-0159, assembly GCA_903798375.1. Classification (NCBI taxonomy): domain Eukaryota; kingdom Viridiplantae; phylum Streptophyta; class Magnoliopsida; order Lamiales; family Oleaceae; genus Fraxinus; species Fraxinus sp. D2006-0159. Next base: position 14,557 of record CAIGRQ010035975.1, read on the forward strand.
TGCCATGTTTGGCCAAGCTTCAAAAGTTCGTTTCAAGTTTTCAGTAACTTACTTCATTTCTGTCTCACATAAAGTTCAATCTTAGACCAAGTATGGCAAAGATAGTTTTTAAGCTGGTCAAACATAATTTTTAACCATGTATTCCTTGAGACCTACAACTTTTATCTATTTTTTAGTACAAAATCCTCGAAATCTAAAAGCACGTAAAAGCTTAGCCAAACAAGCACTGCAATTGCTAGCACCGAAGAATTAGATACTTACAGCAGCATGTCTGCCGAAAGCTAGGGCAAATCGGTATATCAATTCCATTGGATCATGCATCTCAAAATCTCCTAATCAAGACAACAAAACTGGCATAAATACCTTCACAACCATGGCAAATAAAAAATCAAGAAATCAAATCCATACCAGTGACCACTACTTTGGCAAGTTCCTTGGCACTTCTCACTTCATAAAGAAATGCTCTCTCAATTTGAGAACAGATCTCCACCAGCCCCTTGGTGTTAGCAGTGTCACGAGACTCTTGGACAACAGGATTATGCTGCACCTTTGAGATTATCTTCAATTTTGTAGTCTCTTGTGACAGACTTCGTTCAACAGCTGACGCTGCTTGAGCGTGACAAATATGCAATGCTTGCTTCCATATGGCAAGAATAATAAGCTGAACTGAGAATGCATCTATATATTTTCCTGCTTCAATCTAACAAAAAAAAGTGACATCAACTAGCTCATCACGTTAATAACATAAGGAGTTAAATTTGCAGAGCTTCGCAAGGCCTTGCAGAGGTTAACCAAGATGACAATTCACACAATATTATTATTGATGCATATAGGCCCACATATTAGGTCTGAGTGAAGTATTACTAGGGAATTTGTGCTGAAATGCCAGAATAATAATCTAACATGGCACAAAATTCTCCTTTTTATTTTACAGTTTGAAGGATGCATATAAAAGTATGATTAAAGCCTCAGTTATTTAAATATTGTCTTGCTGTAAAAGAAGACCCATCTGTCCAAGATGAATAAAGTATCTACAGCCAAGCAATCATAAAGATTAGTAAAAGAAGAAGGATTTTCTTGGGAGGAGTTTGCTAGCTTCTATAATCTTGAATGCAGTAAATGACATAACAACACCGAATACCAATTCTTTGATTGATCGTTAAAGGTATCAGCTGAGTATTAGTCCTCAATATGGCATTTATAGGGGGAAAATGATAAAGATGAAGTTTAAGCTTTTTAATAATTGGTCACTCCACAAGCTTACACCGAAAGGAAAGTTCTCAGCATTTAGGTAAAGGCTACCCACACCCACAGTTCTGATTAGAATTTACAAGTGCTTGACCATACGAGAACGAAATAATCTGGTCTGCTTAAAAAATAACATTTTTAAAAAGTTGCGCCAATAGGTTTGTGGAACCGACAAGTACTACCACTTATACACCACTCATTTCCGTATAAACTAATTATAAACAACTAGCAAACATGCTTTAAAGTTGATTTTTGCGATTATTTAAAAAAAAAAAAAAACTATTAAGCATCAATAGAAAGTGAAAAATAAAATTACCAGGAATTAACAATGAAAATAATGACATGGTCAAATATCAAAAATAAGGGAAAGCAAAGCTATGGCAACACTCAAAGCAGCGCTGCATCTACAAGAGATCCACTGAAGCGGGATAAGAATATTTATACAGGCACAAATATAAGAAATTCTGAGGCCAAATGCTTAATAGATGAATTAGAACATCTACACCAAATAATAGAGCTTCACAGTGGGAACCTAAGTTTCAAGCTCCAAAATCACGGCACGGGAGATGGCCATATTTTTGCTAAATAAAAAAAAATAAAAAAAATAAAAAAAAGAAGAAGAAGAAGAATCAAATTTACATTTACATCTCAGAAAGTGCTATACATACCTTTTCAGTTACTAATTCAGTTATGGCAGATGCACAACTCTGCAATGACTTGATCCTTGTCGCGCAATCAGTAGATGACAGTTCTAAAGTGTTTACTATATTGATTGATCCCTGTGAAGTCCCAGGAGCAGAGCTGTGACTTTCTAATTCAATGTGATCGACTATATCAGTTGCTGCACCAATTATTGACAATGGAGCACTTGGTGTGGAGTTCATATGCTCAGAATTAAGTGGCGGACAATGTTAGGA
>CAIGRQ010035978.1:0-12799 GCA_903798375.1 Fraxinus sp. D2006-0159
ACAAAATAAAAAACAAAGTTGATTTCCCCCTAATACCATAGCAAGTAGCAACAGAAATTCAATGATAACATGCAAGGCATAGAGAATCAGCATATCTTTTGTATATTGCTCCAATCAGCTTGGTAGATAGATATATGTATTTCCTTGCGAAGACACAGAATAGACATCAATTTTATCATGGTATCTAAATTCTTTATTTCTTTATCTGACATTGATACTGATGAAAGCAATGTCCACCGGCAAAAATCGTGAATTCATTACGCTACAAGATATATAAAATTTACATTTTCAACATAAAAAATGACATTGCATTGGGTCTACAAAATTATAATCCTAATTAATTTAATATATATAATTAATTAGAATACAGTCCCTGATTTCTTGTTCGAATTACAACTTATATTGCAGACAAAAAAAAATGACTGTATATAATTTTATGCTCATTGTTATCCTGTTACAGCAGGAATCACAAGACAATCAATAAACCCATAATCTATTCATTCCAAAGGAAAGGGATTTCTCCAGCTCCTTGGAGCCACACTTACTACTTCCTACAAAAATAATCACATAATCACGATACATAACTTCAACTGGACCAATAACACAGTTCCAGATGAAGAAAAAGCATCATACTTGACATAAGAAAAAACACAAACACGCCGAATCCAATTAAAGAGTACTACGATCAACAAAATAAGAGGCAAATCAATAGACTGAATAGTTCAATTGAACATACCCCGCTGGCAATGATGACCCCGGTAACCACTGGAATCAGCGTGACGTAAGTCAACCACGCCTCTCTTTTGAACGTCATCAAATATGCAAATACGGCTGTAAAGAAAGGCGTGGTGGCCCCGATGGCTTGGTTGAAGCTGACTGGCAAATACCTGAGCGAAATGTTCCCGCTGACAACCGAGGCGCAGAAGATCAAGCTGAGAGCAGAGATCTTCATGAACTGAACCCTAGATCTTATAGTCTGCATCGGGACCATCTTCATCCACGCGATCGCAATATAGCTGAGCAGAGAACACGCGGTCATGTGACACATTGTGAGGAAGATCGGATACTTGAACCCATAATTGCTCAACAAATATTTGTTCAAAAGCAACACCCCAATGTTCGATGAATACCACGATGCCACTAAGCCGATAGTGAAAAATCGGCCCGACGATTTCGTTGCCGTCATTTTGCTATAACCAAAAAATAAAAAATGATAATCTGTACAGATTTCTAAAATAAATCGATAAGCTGATGTTAGGGAAAATCGTGTATTGAAGTTTTAGGGTTGAAAAGATGGAGATGGGGAGAGAAGATTACAAAGAGCGCATTTGTGATTGAAATATGCAAATATCGAAGATGAAAACAACAAAAATGGAAAGGTACTTAGTCACATGGAGAGATAAGTCGACAGTTCACGAAAATTATGCAATTCGGATATACGAAAGAAAAGAAAAAATAAAATCATATCTTATTATAATAAATTAATATCATGAAGGCATACATCTCAAATATATAATAATTTCAATTTGCTCTTTATTTCTATATTTATCATTTATTCTGATTTATTTTTTCTATTCGAATATTCCCAAACTGAAGATTAAGGGCCCGTTCGGTAGAGATTAAAATCGGATTAAAATTGAAAAATTAGCCGTTATTGTTAACTTTTATTAGATGAGTGGAACCCAATAACAGTCATATTTTCAATTTTAATTGAATTTTAATCTCTACCAAACGGGGCCTAAACTCTTGTTTGACATCCATTAAAATGAGTGTTATTTTTATTTTTATTTTTATTTTTATTTTTTATTTTATTGAGGGAAATGAATTTTGGATTTTTTTTTTTTGGAGAATGCGTGATTAAAAATAGTAATTTTTTTTTTTAGAATGTGTAACTGAAAATGAGTTTGAGAAAAAAACAGTTGTCTTAATGAATGTCAATTGAGGCTAAAGCAAGGAACTAACAGGAAAGTCTGAGATGTCATAGAAATAAAAAGAAGGGGAATTTACAAAAATGTTCAATTACATGATTGTCAATTGAAAAATGTTTAATTTTGATAACTCTTGTAAAAATAGTCAAATTTGGTACCAAATTATCTATTATACCCTTAGTAAAAATGAAGCTTTTTTTTTTTCAATTTATTGCGAATTTCGAGAAGGACGAGTAGCTTCCATGAAAAACTATATTAATACTAGCTAATAGATAATAGATTCATTTGCTTTCATTATCTATCAAGTAGTGCCCACATTTGCGAATTGATTAGAATTTCCATAGTTTTCGATAGAAGGTAATTTTTCTTTGAAATCTTGTTTTTATTAATAAGTTGTGTTTAATAATTGTTGTTCTTGACATTTCATAACGTTTCAAACATTTAGACCATGTTTATCTCGATACTTGACATCTCATTTGACTAGAACGAGATTTTTTTCTAAACATGAGAGTTATCTGCATTTCATAGAGTTCTTGATATTTTAAGTGTAATTCTTGATATTTCACAAATGTTTTTATTTACTCATTTATAGGGAGAAGCGAGCATTTAATGCATGATTGACATTATACTTTTTAAAATAAGTAGTATATGTTATATGTTAAGTTATTATTGATCAGTATAATTTTTAATTATATAAGTAATTTTTCCTTACCGTGGAATTTAAAATTGTTAATGAGGGCATTTTGGCTTGAATTATATTAAAATAGATATTGAACATTTTTGCATATATCTACGTAAAAGTGGACATTTTTTTCCCCGAAAAGAAACCGAAACCTGTTCAGTCAAAGTTGACAACTTTTCTGCACTAATTGCAAATAATTAATGCATCTTTGAATTTCTAACCTCGTGTTAGAATAGCTGGATGTAGGACGAATACATTTCGATTTGAACTGTTTTTGGCATATTTTTAAATCAAATTATTTTATTTCCCAAACCAAACCAAAGTTCAGTTTAAACCACAGTTTAACTATCGACACGATTGTAACACATTAAAAACAAGTTAAAATATATGTAATTTGATCTAAATTTTTTAATACAAACTTCAACGAAAACTTTTAAAACATAAATATTACTCTCTTCGCCTCACAAGGATAGACTTATTTTTATTTTCATACAGATCAAGTAAATTCCACATCATTATACAATCATGAACAAATATAATAGGAAGTTAGTTGAGGTGTGCACAAATTGGCCCAGACATCCACTGTTATAAAAATAAAATAAAATAATATATATATATATATATAATAGGAAGTTACTTCATCCGCTTAAATTAATATAAAATAATAATCGCTTAAATTCATAAAAATTCATGCTAATACAAATTCAAAATTTTTTAATTTGACAACATTTTTTTTCAATTAGCATCTTTTTCAACATATGCATCTAAAGTTTTTTGTTTTTTCTTTGCACCCAAATCAAAATCAACTTTATTCCTAATGTATGTATGTACATTAATGTTTTATCTTTAATGTATATATATAAAGTCTTTTGCTTTTTTATTTTTCTTTGAACGATTAATTTTTCAAAATATTAAACTTTGAAGTCAATGCATGTACATTAATGTTTCCTTTTTAATATATTATATTATATATGTATGTGTGCGCATTTTTGTGTGCTTACATATTAACTTTCGAATTTCACAACATTCAACTTTTTTTTATTTTCTACATGTATTATAGTAAAATATAATACAAATTATAAAAATATAAAATACTCTATATATTAATTGATTTTATTCTTGCGTATTTAAGTAGATTTGTATAAGTTTAAAATGTAATATAACTTTTTAAAAATAAATAAATAATTAAATATATAAGAATGGTGGATGAAAATAGCAGCTCCCATATAACAGGTTCGTCCTTCCCTCGAATGGGACTTCAAGGTGACTTGATAATATAGTTTCTATCGTGCGAATCGAATATGGCGAAGTCTTTTCTGATCTTGTTATGCAATGACATTGTCGTATACTTACACGTGTCTTTCTTTCTCGTGTCCTTGTGTAACCATTTAATAGCATGTAGAGGTATGGAGTAACACAAGGATAGTCACAAATGAGAAATGCAAATAGTAGCTTCATTAATGATTTGAACAGAATGGCAAAAATAGTAAACACTAGCCCCTCTATTTCTATTGAAATGCACAAACCGTTGAAGGTAGACAAAATATAACATTCAACTCTTGTAAATAGATCCTACAATCACCAATGACTTTTTTCCTGGGGGCAAATAGAGCCCTCTAGCCGCCACCTCCAACTCTTTTAAGCAACTTCTGAACGCACTGCAAGGACAGACCAAGTAACACCTAGTAGTCAATAACTCAACAATAGCAGTTCTAATCCATGTTAAAACCAAAACTTGGTGAAAGATATTAAGGTCACATAAATAAATTAATAAAAGACCTTTGATCAGATTAACAAATAAGGTGTAGGAGTATTTGGCTTAAATCATTAATCATAACCAGCGTTCAATTTTCATAATTCCCAATGGTAATCGATTCGAAACGAACCAGCCGATACTTAACCTTAATTGTGGTGGAGAAATAAACAGGGCCAAGTTGACGTAATTATCCCGAAAAAGGTGAATATGCACATCGATCCTTTTCAAGTTTTTAATTTGCTTGGTGTTGCATGTAAAACTATTGCTCTGTAGTATATAACCAATGTTTCCTTGGTCAATTAGTGTCCACTATGCTGCTTATTTATTACAAATTAATATGTGTAAACGTTGAGAGAGAGGTAGTTAATTGTTGTTTGAGCTTATATTACGGAGCCATTACCCGGAAAAAAACTAACCAAAAATGAAGTGGGCTATGGCATGACATGAGAATCATGGAACGGCACGAAATGAGCGTTAGTTTGTAAACCTCTCCCTCTCTCTCTCCCATATATGTTCTTCAAGAAAAGAAAGAAAAGCACCCTTGAATCCAATATGATATATATATACTTGTCTAAATATATTGTATAATGAAAATGATTCCGGGTGATGTATGCCAATCCAAAACCAGAAGAAGGGCAGTTGACGCCATAGAATCTGCAGAAGAAGATGTTACATTGACATTCATCAATGATTGTAATAAAATTCTTCCACAAAACCACCACCACCACCACCACCACGAGAAGTCTTCGTTGGGTGGCTGCACCAGGAGAAGAATTAAATCCCTGCTGAGATGTCTTAGGCCGGGACGCAACCTCAGCGGCTGGATTTTAGGAGCTTTGATATTGATGGCAGTTTCAACCATTTTTGTGAAGGCCATTTTAATGACTAGCTTTCTTAGAGTCACCGGTAATATGAGTCCCAATGATTTTTTGCATCGACGTTCAAATTCTTTGGAGGCATCGAGCGTTCTATTGGAAACTTCAATCGAATATGAGGGGGACCACGATGAGGATAATCAACAAGCTGTACAGGTTACAAATGCAGATGTTAACTTCTTCAGTTAGCAAAAATACGCACTGTTCTTTTTTTTCCCATAATTTAACGTTGTTTTTGCGTTAAAATATTTGTAATCTTAATGGTAAATACAATGGAATAACCATTACGAATTTAGCACATCAAAGCCATGCAGACTGAATTAATTATATTTACTAGATTATTGTAATTAAAACAAATTTATTCATGTAATAAATATAGTGTAATTCTTGAGTTGAAAGTTAGAATAGCAGCCATAGGTGAAAATTTAAACGTTTTTTTTTAATAGCTTCTTTGTGGACGTACTTTTGTAACTAATACTTGTTTCTGTTAATCTTCAGACTCCCGAAGTATGGAGGAATCCTACAAGTAATAACTACTACAATTGTGTCGATCGACAAAGTAACAGCACAAGTATGAACTGGAGATGTCAGCTTCATCTTGTTTCATCTTATTAGTTACTGTATAATGTTGTAATCAGTTTGACTCTCTCAGGAAGCAAACCTGCCCCAAACGGTTATATTCTAGTTCGTGCTAATGGTGGACTAAATCAAATGAAAACTGGGGTAATGATTTATGCATCACCATACCATTCTATGCAATGCGTGTAGAACTTAAACTGTATTTACATTCATACCTGCAGATAAGTGACATGGTGGCCATTGCACAATTGATGAATGCTGCTTTGGTTCTACCTTCATTAGATCACAAGTCATTCTGGACAGATCCTAGGTGTGCCGCCTGTTGTATACATTCTGTCTGCCTCAACACGCTCAAATTAAAATAAAAGAACTTATATATTGAATATTGAGTTTTCTCAGTGATTTTAAAGATATTTTTGACTGGAAGCACTTCATGAATGCTCTGGAGGATGATATACAAGTATTGGAGTCTCTTCCACCAAATGTGGCACATGTCAAACCCCTCATCAAGGCTCCAGTTTCTTGGTCCAAGGCATGTCTAACATTATACATATATGCATGTACACAGTATAGTATAATCTTGAATTCCATGTACGTACAAAAAATAAAATTTGGATTTATGTACAGCCCAGTTATTATAAAGGAGAGATGTTGAAGATGTTAAAGTGGCATAAAGTGATACAATTTACGCACACTGATTCACGCCTTGCTAACAATGGCATCCCAGATCCAATTCAGAGACTTCGATGTCATGCAATGTATGAAGCACTTCAATTCTCAGAAGATATTGAACTACTTGGAAACAAGTTCGTTTCCAGGCTAAAGGAGAATGGTGGTCGATATATAGCTCTCCATTTGAGGTATATATATCTTGCCAAAATGATTGGCAAAGCTATGAGAGAGAGATTTCTGATCAGATTATTTTGTTGTAGGTATGAAAAGGACATGCTAGCTTTCACTGGTTGCAATCATAACCTTACTAGGAAGGAGGCTGAGGAGCTCAGAAAATTAAGACGCAAAGTTAGGCACTGGAAAGAGAAGCGCATAAATGGCACAGAGCGAAGGCTCCAAGGCAGGTGTCCAATGACTCCTCGGGAGGCAGCAGTATTACTGGAAGCACTGGGATACCCATCTACCACTAAAATCTACATAGTTGCAGGGGAAATTTATGGCCAACATGGCCTAAATGCACTCCGTGAAAAGTATCCTAACGTGTACTATCATTCTAATATAGCATTGGAGGAAGAAATACAACCATTCAGCCAACTGCAAAATCAGCTTGCTGCCTTGGATTATATTGTAGCCCTTAAAAGTGATGTTTTTGTTTATACCTATGATGGAAACATGGCTAAGGCAGTGAGAGGTCATCGAATTTTTGAAGGCTACCGGAAAACCATTGATCCTGACAAGTAAGTTATTCATGTGTTAATAGCAGTTTCTACTTTTACCTCCATTCTCTCTCTTGATATTGGAATAAATCTGAAAATTGTCAATATAAGTAACATTATTGGGATTATGAGGAAGAATTATTACGAGTTAAATAAACATGTTGAAAATAGAAAATGTCACCTATATTTAATTTGAATCCCAAGAAAACTTTGTTATCAGCAACTATAAACGTGTACTGTACAGTAATCATACTGAAGATTTAAATAGAACGGAATAACTAATAACCCAACTAAATTGAACTTTGGGCCACAGAAACTTGTCTTCGAATCATTGCGCAAATAAATTTACAAAACCTGAATATTTAATCCTCTGGTCCCATGCTTGAACAAACTATAATGAACAAGTTGAAGCGGCTCCACAAATCTAGGATTTTTTTTTTTAATTATTATTAACTCAGTGTATTTAAACCCAATCCAAGCAGAAAGAAGTTACGAGACTGAAATTGATTCAAATCTTGGCTCATTTCTGAGCTACTTGTGCATTTTCAGTCAACTCAAGGCAAACTTATTCCAACATATTCACAACTCCAGATGTTGATAACCAAACAAAAGAAAAAACTAGAGAAAATTGAAATTGGATTTCTCCTTCAATATATCGGATTCAGAAAAATAAACCCCATGATTTTCTGTCCAATTAAATACCTGTTACTTTTCCTAGCCCTCACAAAATTGAAGTTTTTGCAGACAAAATTTTGTGAGACTGATTGATGAAATGGACAAGGGTAATTTACCTTGGGAAGAGTTTTCATCAAAAGTCAGGTGCTTACATGAGAAGAGGATTGGAGCGCCACATTCCAGGCTAGTGGGAGATTCTCCAAAACTTGAGGAAAGCTTTTATGCAAATCCTTTCCCTGGTTGCATATGCCAAAAATCGAGAAGGAGACAGTAATGTGCAAGGAAAGACAACAGATAAGAGACCCCAATTTACCAGGATGAATGCTACTGAAGCAAAGCTTTGTTCGTATTCATACTCAAAACAGATTGTTCTAGTTCAAACTGTTGTACTCTACATAACTATTTGTCCCAGAACTAGAAGTGTTAGTGGATTAGACAGAGATAAGGAGAAGTCAAAGCAGTTCCGATAACTATAGAGCCATTTCCAAACCTTCTACAGTTTTTATACTTTTGCAAGAAAAAAACGTTAATTTTGGTCATCAATTGTAGCCAAAAAAGACTGGTTTCAACTAGACTGTAATATCGTTACATTATCGAAATATAACTCCTTAGATATTGATACTACCAACTTATGGTGCTCATGCATTATGAACAGATTTTACATTATCCATTCAATTTTTGCCTTTCTGCTTCAGCTGAACAGTCAAACATGGCATAGTATCCAGACAGATGTTTAATTGGTCACTTAATTCAGAAATAAATATGCAATCACCTTGCGAAAATATATGTATAACACAAACTGAAAGTAAGCTATCGGCTCTTCAGCAGAAGAACTCAGGAAACATTTAGTAATTTTAGAAGCCCTATAAAATAGTGTAAATGTATTTGCTGCTGCTGTAATATGGTACTGCTAGAAGCACACTGGAAAACATGTACAATCAATTATACCAATCAAGAAAGAGAATTGAAAAAGTAAGTACAAATAAGAAAAGTAGAAGAAAAGTTCTGCTGCTGCTATTCCGTTGAATGGCTTGTGACAGCTCTTTGTTACCAAGCTGTACATTCTTTGTAGCTTCAACAGCCTGTTAAATGAAACAAAAATAGATTCAAATGTTAGATATCATTGCAATTAAATGAACATGTATTTGTACATTAACAAAAAGCTACTCAAAGACAATCCAGCTTATGCACTTTTACGTCATTACTAGTACACGATCATATATGCATTAATCATTAACAACATTTAGCAAACCTCGACTATTCTCTGACCTGCTCATACAAAAACTCTATCTGTTGGGCCTGTTGCAAAACATGTGTTGACATGAGATGGTTCAGCGCAGACATTTCCACCATCTTTGATTCAGTTTCTTGAACAGCATCTAACATGCTTGCCAACTCAACCTATATTTATATGAAAAGTGGCGTCACAAAAAGCATCATTCTTGTGAACCACAAGTGAAGACTTTCCCAAGCTGCATGTATGTAGAAAGTTACAGAAATCAACCGAAGTACTAATTACCTGGAGGGCGCGTGTTTCATCATCCAGAACTTGCTGCTGGACTCTGATAGGCTCTGCTTGAACTTCATTATCCCTTCTAACCTCTGAATTGCCCCTGGACTGAAAATTGTTAGAATTAGAACTCTCTGTAACATTTTTTATGCCACTCTTCAGTTTTCTTCTTGGTGTTACTCGGTTAATAGCATCTTGGAAACGTATGGCTCTTAGCTGATCAAACTGCGATGTCACTGAATGAAGTTTTTCGCTTAAAATCAATACCTGTACAACATTATTAAACATCATTTTCAATGTAGCTGCTTGTTTTATCGACAAAATATTATGACTGAAACAGATGTATACTTGGTGAAAATAAACAAAGATAATTATGTGCAATACAGTAAAAACCGGAATCCACTTCCCCATATAATAGAAGATGATTATGCAACAAGAACCCAAAATTGAAAAACAACATGTATAGAATAAAATCGTTATTATCGAATTAGATGAACTCAGGCCATGATATATATTTTTAAGGGATTTTCTATTTTTAAAAAATCAAGTGCGAAACAATCAACAAGTATTCTCATAGAAAACTTTCCTTACTACCAACAGAAAGAATGAGCACTCATTCAGAAAAGCAGACTTTGAAGAGAAAAACGTTCAACAAAAAGGACTCAAGCAGCATTAGAAGTCAAACAATTCAAATGAAACACATACCACTCCATGTTTGTGTGCAATAGTATCAGCATTCAAATTGTCACTCCTGATGCCGAGCCATCCCTTCGAACTTGATTGTTCATCATTTATACTATTCTTGAGAACATCTATTTGCTCTCTGCATGAGTTGATGAAAACTGTAACCTACGAAACGACAGAGGTAACAAATATGTGAGCCAACTATTCATACAACACATGCTTCAATAAGTTGCAATGGAGAATATATCGCCAAGTCAATATAGCTAACAAGATAGTCAAAATATCACCAAGTACATAGGTATTTGAAAGTAAATTGTATCAAGCATCCAAAAGTAGAAAATTAATAAGCTTCAACAAAAAGTTAAAGATAACTATAAGATTTAGCTCTATTGCACACAGACCTCTACTACATTTTATTTCACAATTATAGGAGGTTTTTGATTGTGTCCTTGTACAGTTGTACTTTGTAGGAAGGAGGACATTTTTCTATTTCTTCTCTTTTTCTTTTGTTGCCGAGGGAAGGTATTGTTCCTAGACAATTCCAAACTCGAAATGGTGATTTATCCTTGCAAAATCAAACATATATTGTAATTTTATACCATGAAGCATTTTTACCTTTTAAAGGGAAATATTACTTGTTATATCTTGTATTACGTATCTGATTAGTTTATCATAAAGCTTCAAAGTTGATAAGAAAAAAGATCAATAAAATCGATCATTTCCATTCTCATTGGAACATGCTTCAACAGATATTTCATTCCCAACTCCCATTTGTTGGTCATATTAATATCTACAATTTGAAACTGACATCTTATTATGCTATCCATCACATCATTATTTTCCAGTCTTATTATTACATGAATGTACAAATAACAAGCCACTGAACAAAATAACAACAGTATGCCAGCAATTCTAATCCAATTCAAGTATTCACATTTTCATATCCCCTTTAGACTACCAATGAAAAAGACGGTATCTCGAGCAAATAATAGCCACAGCAATTTCTATAATGATTGTAACTCACCAGACATCCTCATGACAGAGATTTTAACAAAAATCAGACATCAGTTATACTAGAAATTAGTTAAAAATTAAAAGCAAACCCATTGTCAATGCGCCCCTCAATTTGGACAAATACATATTAACTTTCAAATCCTTACTTCATGCTCAATGCTATCTCTCTCTTGTTCAGTGGTGCGACGGAGATCCAGATAATCCTTCTTATGCTTCATCAAGAACTTCTCCAAAGCTCCAATGCTTTCGAGCTGGCAGATGAATATAGTACAAGCTTAAGAATATATTCTGGTAGAATATGTTTCAATTTCTTAGCTATCATGAGCATGATCATAACTTATATGGAATGGCAAGATAATACAAGTAGGATATCGGAATAGATACCGTCTTCATGGCAGCTTTGGTGAAAGGTGACCTTTCACGTGTTTTGGGGAGGATAAAAGATGCCATTATTGTTGCTGTTTTGGACTGCCAAAATATATAGATAGCTCACAGATTTATGATGAATGATCAGCATTGCACCAAAATTAAACACGTACACTCACCATAAAATACATACATACATATATAATTGAAAATTACAATCAGTGAGATCAGAGATGCGAAAGGAACCTCATTGTATCCCAAATTCAATGCAGCCCGGCGAACTGAATCCTTAAAATCTTCAGTTCTATCTCTAACTTTGGCCATTCTTTCACGTCCAATTGTAGAGGGAGGAAAAATACAATTTTCAGTTCAAACAAGTTTTTCAGTAAAACTTCGTTATTCATCGGAAAAGGAACAAAATGAAACACTAGCAAATTAGTAAATCGAAATTTTGCGTCTGAAATATTACACTTGCAGGACATATTAGAGGTTTTGATAATCATTCAAATAACTACAAGAATACAAAATTCCTGATCTTTCGAGAAAAAAAGTATAACTTAAAGAAACCCCCATAGAATTATAAAATTTAATAGAAGAAGGTTCAGATCAATGGCTCAAACCTTTAAAGGAAACTCCAACTGAGGGTCTGCCGAGAAGAATAATGGAAGATAGGGAATGAAGCCTGTCACCGCCAGAGAAAGAAGTCGACGACCACCTGTCGTTTCTTTTTCTTTTTTCTCAAACGAAAAGAATTCTGGAGATGAAATGGAATTTTGATGCAAGGAGTAACGGAACTATGGATTCACCGTTCACGTCAGAAGATACAAACGGCAGTTCCATTATTCCAACCTTTTTATTTTTTTATTTTTTTATTTTTTTTATTTTTTTGGGTTGTGTAGTACATAGCCACCGATCCAAAATTTTCGAGTATTTAATAAATGGAACCGTCGGATCTAAATATAATTATGGAACCGTTCGGGTTCGATTTGATTTGGTTCGATTCTGTTCGGTTCCATACCTAATTAATTTTTTTAACATTTATAGCAACACTACATAAACACAATTAATGACATGTTCATTCGTAATATTTACAAATTAATGTAGTCCAATTTAAAAACATACAAATAACAAGTTGTCCAATAAGATTAATTCAATATATACAAATACTAAAAAGTAGATATTAATATTAAAACATTGATGATCCATATCAATAATTCATTTGCTTCAAGCAGCCTACATAAAGAAAATGAAATATAAATTAAAAGTTATAAAAATAAAATAATTTAATTAATTGAATAAAAAAAATTTAAAAAATTATTTGGATTCGGTTCTTATTCAATTT
>CAIGRQ010036028.1:0-14376 GCA_903798375.1 Fraxinus sp. D2006-0159
TTTATCTTGAAACTTTAGGGGCCTAAGGATTAATAAATCAAAACTTTATGGGTCAAAATTAATTAATCAATTCAAAACATTTAGGAGGCAAATTTTTAAAATTTAAAACTTTTGGGGCCAATTAGAATAAAATCAGAAACTTTGAGGCCTTAATTACAAAATTTAGAACTTAATGGCCCAAATTAATTAATTTTAAAACCGGTTGTTGAATTATTAAAATCCATAACCGTAAGACCCAACTTGAATGAACTTTAAATTTTAGGGGGTGAAATATAAAAAAATTACATTTTATAATTGTAACCCTAACCTTAATATTAAATTGCAAGCAAGGGCCTCAAAATTTCAAATTTACAACACAAGCCCCCATTCCCAAAACTTCCTCCCAGCTGTAAACCCTAAAAATATGAAAAATGGAGGAAGGGGGAGGAAGGGAAAACGTAGGAGGGTAAGGTGGCACCGCCCCGAACCAGACTAGACGCAACGACGTCGGGCGTCGTTGCAACACACAGTGGTGCCTTAGCCACTGCAATGCTATGCAGTGGTGCTGTCGCGCAGTAGTTCCATGCAACAACGCGCATCCTATTGCAGGCACGACGATTTAAAAAAAAAACTAAAATTTCTTTATGTTAAACCTGAATTTTGGAAGAAAAACAGGAATATAATACAAATTTCCATATAATAATATGATAGAAGATCCAATAACCCAAAAATTCAAAATTGTTAAAACCTCAATTTCTCAAAGATTCAACAATGGAGTTGCTCTGATACCACTTGATAGAAAGTAAAATGGATTATCAATCCAAAACTTTATCAAACCTTTTCATGCATATAATTCCTCCATGTTGTAATCAAAGAGAATATTAATAGCGGAAGCATACCTTGATCCATAAATGTATGATTGCTTGAATTATACGGGTTATGATCTTCTAATTGATATGTAGTCTCCTTATGAATTTTTTTCCTCTCTTGATGGGAATGCATAGATATAGAAAAATCACGTTCAATTGGGATCCATGACCCATGATATAATAACTGAATATGCAGTTATTATCTTTCGATTTTTATAAATTGGTCCCTTATTAATTTAAAATAACTGTTCTAGTCTCTACACTTTAATTCCATGACATTTAATACCTATTAGTTCAAAATTAGCTTTAATAGATCACTTTATTGACTAATCTTTAAAAATAGCAACACACATTTTAATATAAATATATGTGGGACCTCATATGTTGGAATTTTCCTACAACTTTCACAAAGTTTATATAGGTGTCATATTCCCTGATGCGGTCGTAGAGGTTGCTGTTCTACTGAACTTCTAAATTTTTGGAATACCAAATTTCTTGAGGCTTTCTAGTTCTTTGATCGCCTCAGAGAAGAAATCATATTCTTCATTTTCATTCCATTTCATTTGGTTAGAGTTGCCTACTTCCCATTTCTTCTACAGGAGCTCATGGAAAAAGCTGGTCTTCTAACCTCTTCCACCATATTCTTTAGGGGACTTACCCAGGATAGCGTCAATGCCTCTCAACCTATTGAAAATACTGGTAGACCTCGAAGGTCTCTGCTCTCGCTCAAGATGAAACGTTTGTCTTTCCATGCATGACATACAAATGGACGAGCTAGGGCTGGTGAGAAGAATGGAACACCTTTTACCTTTGGACAAAGCCTTCAGCCCTACATTGGACATGTGGATGGAAATTGGTATAAATGACTTTTTTTCGTCTGTATTTTTTTTTTAAACAAAAAATGGCTGTTTTTGCATAAAGTTTTTTTTTTTAAAAAAAATAAAATTGAACATATGCCAAATCCACAACTATATTTTGCTACTTATATAATTTTTTATAAAGAGGAAACCTTATATCATATGAGTGTTACATGGTCATTTACGTTCAATTAAACGATTTCTCTACGTTGATACATGGGTACACTATTTTAAAAGTTGAGGATATAAGTGTAAATATTATACAAACGAAAGGTTGAGGATCCTGGCAGAATTTATCCTGTCTGTCCCAAATCCTTTTTTGCTATAACAGGCTTTTTTAGAGGAGAAGATTAAAAGGAGAATAGGTTGAAAATAAATAAATAAAGTGGTTAAAAGAGAGAAAATCAGGAGGAATATATAAATAAATAAATAAGCAATTTAAACAAAAATAAGCACGTATTCAAGAACGAGTACAATTATTTCGTCTTGATCGCACCCATAACCACTTGGCCTCTTTCTCTCTCTTTCCACATATTTTCAGATTTCAATCACATAAACCAAAACTCAAAAAGACTCAATTCTTTTCATTCCTCGACTCTCCCTTTGCTTCAAATTACCAGTGATACTTCATGTAAGCATCAATTCATCACAATTTTTACCAATTTTATTTATTCCTGGGCCTGCGTGTATACACTTGTGTTGGGTTTTTTATGTTACTGTTTCGGTAATTTTTCTTAGGTGATTCTGAATGGAGAATGTTTTCTGGGTTTTGTAGATCATGCCCAGATCTTGCTAGTTCCTGATCTAGCTGAATAATTTGGGAATCTTTGAACGGGAAGGGAAGGAAAGCCGAGGTGAGTTTAAATCTTGCCTTTTTGTATTAGAGAACGAAGAAGTCAAAATTGTAGAATCTCATTCTTTTGTTTACTGGAAATTAAGGTATTTACTGAAAAATTCTTGGTGATTTTGCTCAAGGTGCATTCAGTTTATTTTTTTCTTCTTAATCCTTTTCCTTCTACAGATATCGTTCCCTACAGGCCTGTACAAGTGGAAAAGATAGTAGTTTCTAATAAATTGCCTGTGGTTCAAATTGTATTGATGGTAGGTTTGCCTCATGTTGTGCACATTCTTCGCCGTTGATGATGTGTTTTTCATTGTATTCTAGTATTTTCATTGTTATGCGCGGTTGAGTTCACGAGAAGAAGATTGTGATTTGTAGTTCTAGTGATGATTAAAAATATACTCAATAAGCTCCCACGGAAACAAGGCAAGTTAGTAGAAAATCGTGATGGAAGATCCTCTACTTTCTCTTCAAATGTTTCAACTACTTTGAGGAACAATAATAACACAGGTTCTCGGTCAGGCAATTCAAATGCTGGATCTCATTCTGGGAGCAATTCAAATTTGAATTCCAGCATAAATCATGGAAACAAAATTCCTGATACCTTAAATACG
This sequence comes from Fraxinus sp. D2006-0159, assembly GCA_903798375.1. Classification (NCBI taxonomy): domain Eukaryota; kingdom Viridiplantae; phylum Streptophyta; class Magnoliopsida; order Lamiales; family Oleaceae; genus Fraxinus; species Fraxinus sp. D2006-0159. The sequence goes on from CAIGRQ010036028.1 coordinate 3,161, forward strand.
AAAGGGAATGGAAATGCAAGAGTTCTACCATATGAGTTGCTGCCCGGTTTTAAAGATGTCCCAAATGCGGAGAAGCAAAACTTGCTAATCAAAAAGCTGAATTTGTGTTGTGTAGTATTTGATTTCACTGACCCAACAAAGAATTTGAAAGAAAAAGACATCAAACGGCAAACCTTGGTGGACATTGTCGACTACATTACTTCCGCAAATGGGAAATTCCCAGAAACTGTTATGCAAGAGATTGTACGAATGGTATCCATAAACTTATTCCGGACACTCTCTACACAGCCCCGTGAAAAGAAAGTCTTAGAAGCCTTTGATTTGGAAGAAGACGAGCCCTTGATGGATCCTGCATGGTCCCATTTGCAAATTGTCTACGAATTCCTTCTCAGGTTTGTGGCTTCACCAGAGACTGATGCAAAGTTGGCTAAGCGGTATATAGATCACTCTTTTGTTCTAAGGCTATTAGATCTATTTGATTCAGAAGATCCCAGAGAAAGGGAGTATTTGAAGACTGTTCTGCACCGTATATATGGAAAATTCATGGTGCACCGTCCATTCATTAGAAAAGCAATCAATAATATATTTTACAATTTTATTTTTGAAACTGAGAAGCATAATGGAATTGCAGAACTGTTAGAAATTTTGGGCAGTATTATAAATGGATTTGCTTTGCCATTGAAAGAAGAGCACAAACTTTTCCTTGTTAGGGTGCTTATTCCGCTTCACAAACCAAAGTGCGTACCCACGTACCATCAGCAACTATCATATTGCATCACGCAATTTGTGGAAAAGGACTGCAAACTTGCTGATACTGTCATAAGGGGCCTATTGAAATATTGGCCAATCACAAACAGTTCAAAGGAGGTTATGTTCTTAGGTGAACTGGAGGAAGTCTTGGAAGCAACTCAGCCTCCAGAGTTCCAGCGCTGTATGGTTCCTTTGTTCCGCCAGATCTGCCATTGCTTGAGCAGTTCGCATTTTCAGGTTGGTTAGGCTCGAACATTATCCTCTTAATCTTTTCCTCTCATCCGAATTCCCAGAGTTGAATAAGAGTTATGTGGAATTAGTGTGAGGAGATTTTATAACACATCCTGTTAAATTGAAGTTGTTATGGATTCACATGGTTGATACTAGTACACTGCAAATGTCTTTTTCGATATCAAGTTTTTCTGGTCCAGAAGTGTCCACTCCAAACATTTGACTATTTTGACTTCCTGTCATGTCAGTGCATATTTATTACGTAGTTGATTGCTATTATTTCTGTCTCCTTTCTTTGGTTCTTTTATCTTCTTGTTTGGGGTTTCCTGCAAGGCATATAGGAACTTGCCGATTTGTGCTGTTGCGAGTCCTGACTGAGCACACCAGCAGCTCTGTGTAAAATATATAGGGTAAATAGCAGCAGTGGTCCCCCAACCTTTGATGCACTTTGCACTTTTGTCCTCAAACTTCAGATCTTCTCCCAACCCACCAGTCCCACTCCATCACTGCCTTCACCGTTGTCGCTACCGCCAACCACTTCCATCTTCACCACAATAAAATCCTGAACCGTTGACAAGTCATTTTGTACCATCTTAAAATTGCTCACTTTATCTATTAAATTATGCTTCAATTGATAGTTCATAGAAATTCCCTGCTTTAATAACAGCATGTTTGGCAAGTGGTTATAAACACTTGCTAAAAGTCAAACCACTTTTTATTCACTTATTTTGTGAGACCAACAAGTATTAGTCACCTATCCGCAACTCATTTATATTTGTTTATAAACAGAACTATTTATAAACACTTGCCAAACATATACTAAGTTCCCAAATTTGTTACAATGTCTTTTCCACTGGAAATTGAAGAAAATAAGGGCTTAAAGAAAGAGAAAACATAAAAGCGTGGTAGGGTTAGTTCTGTGGCAATCTTTGCATTGTTGTGTAGTGTAATGATACAGGAGAGAATACTAGCTTTTCTATAACATCCCTATTTTCTATTTGATTTCTGTAATTTATTTTTTATTTTGTTTTTTTTTTCCAAACAAGCTTTCTGCATGGATGAAGAAAATTTTCAGTTTTTGAAGGGTTTGGTGTTTTGAGGTGATTTGGTTGGAAGGCAGCAGTGATTATCGGTGGTTGTTTGCATTAGGTTAGGTGGGTGGGCATCAATTGGAGAAGAAGAGGAATTTTTTTATTTTTTTTTTTTTTTTCAATTCTTGATTTTTATTTAATTTTTATTTAGAAGGTGATATTTCAGCTTGTTAAATGAAGATAAGGGTAAAATTGTCCATTAGAGATTATATTGCTTCTAAAATGAGAGGTTGGGGACATAAATGCTCCATTTTGAAGGTTGTGGACAAAAGTGCAACGTGTATCAAAGGTTGGGGGACTTCTGGTGCTATTGACCCAAATATAACAAAGAAAGGAAGAAAATGAAACAACCAGTAGAAGAGAGTGTAATGGTGAAAATAAGTTTTAGTTCCCACTTCCTTAAGGCTCTTTATTAATTTTTTATTCCTTGTACTTTTAAACTTCGAATGATGTTGTCGACTGGATGATTTAGTCGTGTAAATGTTTGCCTAGGCTATTGCCCAAGGCCATCTAGGCATATCGAAAACTTGCGTAATGAAAGAAAAGAATAGCTATTATTAAAATGTATATCTCCACTTATTTAGAATTGCACCACTTATCGAGGATTAAAATACTTCTTCAGTATTGTGTAATCCGTTACTGCTACTTTTCTAAAAAGAAAGGAAAGTGTAATATCATACTAATTAGTTATCTGTATATTCCAACTATGATAAGGTAACATTTTAAAATGAGATACCCATTCCCACTCAAGAATCTCTCATTCCAAAGTCTAAACATTAGCTTAAGAACATTCTTACACTCCTGAAATATCCTTTTCTTGGATTCTGTTGCTCTGTTATATTAATATATGTACTAGCTATGTGAGAAAGAAAATCTATATTTTTATTTCATGTAATATTTCTGTAGCTTGCTCTTTTTTAACTGTTTCAGGTTGATCGCTTGAAAGGAAATGTAGAGTACAAATAAATTAAAATATTTGCTCCCTGATTTAGATTTAAATTTCAAAATCTTCCAGTCCTCTTTTGAGAATTATCCAATGTGTGTGAAATTTGGATATTTTTCTCATGTCGAAATGCATTTTGCATAAAATAAGGCTGTTCATGTCTTTGCTGCTAAGATATTATATGAATATATAATTGAGATTGGAACTGGGGTTTGAGTTCAACACTACAGTATTTTACCCCTTGTGGAAGTTTGCATATAAAAAGCATGGGGTAAACAAAATAATAATGTTGTATTACTTGAATTAATCTCATTGTAGCTTATATGTTCATGCAGTAGTTCTTCCACGATCATATTGTTTGATTCTTGTTTCTTCAGGTGGCGGAGAGGGCTTTATTTTTATGGAACAATGATCATATCGAGAACCTGATCAAACAAAATCATAAAGTTATTTTGCCGATTATCTTCCCTTCCTTGGAGAAGAATGCAAGAAACCACTGGAATCAGGCAGTGCGGAGCTTGACACTAAATGTTCAAAAAATCTTCTCTGATACCGATCCCGAGCTCTTCGAGGAGTGTTTACTTAAGTACCAAGAAGATGAAGCACAAGAAGAAGAAATCAAAATAAAGCGTGAAGCCACTTGGAAGCAGTTGGAAGATATTGCTGCTATGAAAGTTTCAAGTAACGAACCTGTGCTCGTGCCTCACAAGTTAAACACAAACACATTGTCTGGCTAGAAACGTTGGGACCTTTGTTTGACCTGTTACTGTCTTGACTTGCTAATTTTAGTGCTGACCAAGAATACATGGCATGGGAATGGAGGTGGGATTGTCTCAATTGCTTGCATTCTTGTGCTCCTGTTTTGGCCCATCAACCGAACAGGATGACGGTCACTGCTTCCAACCATTTTCTGATTTAGAGACTATGGCAGTACATGTATAATTGGGTGACGAAGAACTGGAAAGTTTAAGGTTTGCATTGCACTGTTACAAGCAGGGAATTTGGTACTGATATTGGCCTTTCATTGTTAGAACAGAGCATGATGATGTTAAAATTAGTATATATTTTTTTTGTTTTGTTGAATATTTTTGAACTGGGTTTCGTTTATGTACTCTAATCTGCAATTATATATAATTATGTTTGTCACTGCTATTTGTGAGAATCATTGCCTGGCATGAAATGATAACGTAGATTCTTTTATGTGTATATTTGGCTGTGCTTACTTTTAATAGCATCTTCAAGACTATTTTTTTAGGTAACGTATTCTAAAATTTAGAGAGCATTTATAAATTTAAAGAATAAAAATATTTTAAGTACTCTAACAGATTCTTTATATTTATCACTTCGTTTTACTGCTTTCAAAAAATATTTATTATTTTCATATCTTTTATTTTCACTAGGTTTATTTTAAATTATTATATTATATTTCTCTATTGAAAATTAAAATATCATTTAATTATAGACAATGGGTTGGAGAGTCAAATTCACTCTCCAAATTAAAATGTTAATTTAATTTCAAGAGTTTCTTGAAACATATTTTTAAGAATTGACTCTTAAAAATAGAAAGAATTTTATGTTTACAGAATTTTTTGGAGATGTTCTAAGTTATCTATTTCTTGTCTGATAATTAATTATTAGGAGAGGAGGCGTGTTCTACTACTGAACTATGCAAAATACGAGGAAGCTGAGGCTTCTAATGTATTGATACTTAGCCGGTTAGCCCCTTTTTTAACTCATTTTTTGAGAATAGATTTTGTAAAAATTGAATTTTTATTTATTTATTTATTTATTTTGTTTGGAGAATATGTGATTGTAAAGTAGGGAATTTTTTTAATTTACGTTTAAAATTAATTTATTGCAAGAATATGCGATTGAAAATAAATTTGAAAAAAAAAAATATTATATAAGGGCTTGATTGGGTAGGTGTAAAATAAGATTTATTTGTTTTGTGCTTATTAATACCTGAATTGAAGGTTATTTCAGAATTGTACAACTGAAGTGTTTGCATGATAGTGCTTACTGAAGTGTGGTGCTTGTCGCTTTATTTTCAAGTGAGAATTAAAGTGTCTACGAGCTTGCTTCTTATGTTATTTTTGACTCGATTATTGCCATCTACATAAATTGTATTTCGTTACTTATATTGTCCACAATTTGCAGTGATTTAAATTAATAAAATTGTGTTCAATTTCAATAAAAATAAAAAAATTCCGAGTTGAATTATTTTTGAGTTGTTGTGAACATGATCGTAAGTAAATAAAAACTTATTCAACAACTGAACACCTAAACAAAACAATGAAAAATTATGTAATCATTAAGCTTTGCAATTAAATTCCAACACTGAAAAATAAATGGCAAAAACATTCAAAAGGTGAAGGACCACCTTTGGATCTTTGGTGAATTTCACATTTTTTTTATTTGCGTTATATTTTAATTGTACTTATTGTTCTCTCTCTTTATTTTTTATAACATTTATATCCTAACTTTTTTCATCTAATTTTTATTTCTAACCTTTCATTAATTAATATATCTTATCCTTGATGTGGTATATGTCAAAATATTTTGTTTTCATGTATTAAAATAAGGGAAAAGTAGTTTCTTGCACTTTTACATTTATTATTTTTTTCAAAATTATGATAGATATTTCATTTTCCTCATCTCAATGGATTTTTTGGATGAAACCGTCATGAGACGAGAAGTATTGATTAATAGAAGGTCAAAGAAAACAATATATTGAAAAGGGTAGGTATGTTGCCACCACAATTTGTATTCGATACACCATATATATAGTCTTTTTTAGCCTAATTTTTGCCCAAAATACATTTATGAGTAATATTTTGATGGAAAGTGTATTGTTAAAAAAAAAAAAAAAAGTTTTAAATTTACCTATAATATTATTTTTATTGAAAAATATATAGTTAAAAATAAGAGAAAAAAATGCATTTTTAAAATAATGGGTGCCAAGCAATGGCATAATAAACATATTATTTACAACACTCCCCCTTGAATGATACATTACAAAATGTTAGATTCTTAATGTTGGCAATTTTGTGGAGAAAATGACTAATTTGTAATGTGTTGTAAAAGTCAAGGACGTATGATTCAATTTGTATAAATTAAGTTATGACTTTTAAGGTTCGAGCATGAAAATGGGAAAATCACGACGCCACATTTTCGTTAGCCCATCGCCTGGACACTGCTGGAACAACGAAAACAAAATAATCGTCGCTCGCCATTGCCCGGCTCTCGCTCAAGCGACCGTCGCTCGCATGTTGCCGAGGTTTAGCTCGAGCGACAGGTTTATACGGAAAACTCTAATTTGCGTTTTTTAAACAGATTTTTCCGACTCATTCAACCCAATTACCCTCTCCTATAATATCCAAGTCATTGGACGAAATTCTAAGGTGATTTGCATTATTTTCATTGTCTCATCTTATTCTATAAAGATTCAAGAACATATTCTTTCATTGTGATTTATCATTTCTTTTTTAGATCATATAACCACCTGTTTGGGAAAAACATTGAACTCATTAAATCGAAACACCACCTACTTCCTATTGGTCATAAGAAGATACTTTCTCAGATGAACTTCAGAGGTTGCTGGAGGTTGAGAGATGTTGGACTACAAGCACGGGAATAGCACAAAACCTTGGAGCAAGTTCTTGGAATTCTACTTGGAAGTGACAATTGCTGAAGATCTTGGAGCAGGTCTTGGAGCAGACCTTGGAGTTAGCAGAAAATAGATCGGGAAGCCTAGTAAAGTTAGTTAGAAAGTATTTGATTGTAAATCACCCTGTATTGTCTATATTGAAGGTAACTGACTTGGTCTCGAAATTTTTACCCAGTTGGGGTTTCTCCGTCATCATTTTGGTGTTTGTTATTTATTACTTTCTTTATTAATGTGGTATTCAAAATTAGGAAAATTAACTTATTTGATTAACCATCTAGAAACAATTAAAGTGACTTGTTACTTTTGATTGATTAATTCCGCACATAGGGTCAAAACTAAAAGGATAATTAATAACCATTAGGTAGCTTAGTAGCCTTTAATTTGGTAATCCGTAACTTTTAAGTGGTATCCAGAGCGACACCCGATTTTTCACAAAATATATGTCTTGTTAAAACGTTGTCAAAAAAATTCAGTGGCACAAACTTGATAGAAAGAAAAAGAGTACAGTTTATCGTCCTGATTTCAATTTTTGTATCCATTCATCCATGTCTTATACATCAATAACTTCAATATTACAATTTTTTTATGAACAATGTCGCATGTCGTCTTATATAGTTTTCAAATAACGTCGTCTTCATATGAGATATTTATCAACATTTGATAACTGTAATAACATCTTGATTCGAAAAATAGCTATGTTGATCTCTTCAGGAGTCTCATACATATAAGTGTATTATTTTGAGGGCATATATTTTGTATGTTATGGACATTCATTACACAAAAAATATGTCTCGTTAAAATCTTATCAGGAAAAAAAATCCGTGAAAAAAATCCTAATGAAAGAAAAAGAGTATATTAATCTTTTAAATACGCTATAAAAGTTGCTTCTTTAAAAAATTCGCCAAGAAAATCTAATGGAAGAAAACCTTGATCAAGGAAAAAATAGTACAATACGTATTTACTACCCGTCATAATAATATCACTTTAATTGTATGCTTCAAGCATAAAATCCTTCAAGGATAATATTATAACCATACAAGATAAGTTGGCTATAATCACAATTATACATGCATATCAAATTTTATATATTGTCAGACTAACAAGATAGAAACTGGTGATTGCATCCACTATAAAATAACTTATATCTTTATACAAGTGTTTGCAAAAATCATTTGGCTAAGAGTCGTACATTAAATAATACAAATTTATTTTGTCTATTCTCATTTTGCATAAGTATACACCTTTAGGTGTTTGGACTGTAGATCCAAAAACTTCAAGTTTCTAGAGTAAATTCAATCTACTAGGATTGCGTCTATTAATTTTGGCCAATCATTGCTTAAATCGATATGTTTTGACCAATTTATTTCGATTTCTCGCTATTCATAATATGATGCAGCACATCATGTGCAAAAATGTTGACAATTTTTTTTTCTTTTTCGATTCTATTTATTTTCTCATAACTTATAGAGATATCTCAATTTTCGACATACCATGTACCTGAATCTCTTCTGGGGTTTTATAATTCTTTGTCTAAATACTCTTCAAGAGTATATGCCTCCTTAATGGGAACATCTTTGCTACTTGCTTCATTTTCGTTCAGAGATTTTTGTATTAGAATCAAATATCATCACGTTTCAGGTGTGTCATGAATTTATCAAATATAATATTAATTAATTGTCCTTTCAAGATGTCAATTCGAGTTGACGTATTTAAAATTGTTGTGTAACATTGTTAATCTCTCTGATTTGTAAATGCTTCAAAATGAATTATCTATTACGAGGATTTGGATAATGATGCGTTTGTACATTATTTCCAACTTCTTAATTTCTCCCCCTACTGCTAAGAGAATTGTTTAATCAAATTGACAATCAACAAACTGCATTATAAAATATTACTTGTTTGGAATAAGGATTCAAACTACGCATTTATTCTCAACATTCTTTACTTTTCATCTCAAAACAGTGTGATGGATTAATTGTACATATATTGCACTTTGTTCTCAATTAAATTAATTGGAGGCATTTAACAAGAATAATATTAAATAATTTATCGACATCTCAACTAACACTTATTAAAAGGTTGAGATTTAGACTCAATAATATTGACAAGACATACCATCTTGATTGAGTAATCTAAAAGTTATACTCATAATTTAAAATTTGAGTAATAATTTTGCAAATTTCAAGTTGCGAATACCATGCAATCATCTAGTTGATGTATCAAATCTATTATATACAAATAATAGTTAGATAATCAGTGTAGAGGATGATGGGGCCCCATTTATCATCCTAATTGATTTTCTGAAATATAAGGAATTCATTCATATTTTAGTTAGTGGCAATCAATGAACAATTTTCAAGAACAAACATCATATAGAAATTCTTTGGATTGAAAAATCTTGTGATTCTTCGTTAATTGTCTATTTGAATTTTTAATTTTGCATCATTATTGATCTAGTGATGGTCCAACTAATTATATTGAACAATAATACATTCGATAATTGATTTTCTAGTTCAATATAATGTTTATCATTTGAATAACTATTCAATGAAACAAAAGACATAACTAATTCTCGAAAAATATGATATAATTATATAAAAATCAATGTCCACATGACATGAGTTTTATGTTTTTCTTTAAAGATGAAAGCAAATTTATAAAGTACACATTCATATTCTTGGAGACGTGTTATTTCGAGAACATTTTGTATTTTACTATTGTTTCTTCAAGAGTAATAACATATTATATTTAAAATGTAAATTATGTAAAAAAAGTTACTGCTCAATGGCAAAAACATAATTTATGTTAGATCGTATTTAATTATGTCTTCAGGAGTAAGTAAAATTTAACTAAAATATATGTAGGAACAACAACATAATAGATTATCAATTTAAAATTTATAAAAGAACATTTAACAAATTTAATCAAATTAAGAATATTAATTACTATACAAACTGATATACATTTATATATAAAAATTAATTACTAAACATGCATTAGGAAATAGAAATCAAATAAATCTTTACAGGAATGGTAGATTCCAATTTATTGTTCGTTCATTAAAGATTAATTTGCTTTCAATAGTAAATTGATGTTAAATTTTTTAAGAATCAAATAACTATTTAAGATAACTTATCATATCGCATGCAAAATTTCATATAGACATAGTTCATCATTGATTAAAAGCATAAAATGTACAGACAATCCACCGTACAAATAAATTTTGAACATACATGAGACACAAACAGAGACAATAAAGGCTACATGGTGGAAAGTAATCATTATGCATAAATAATAATATATTCATTATAAATTTGCATACAAGCGAAAAAGCAACTAAGAAAAAGAAGCAGTCTCGTTTTGATGCATGTGTATAAAATAATTCACATGTCACTAAATTAATTTTGGTACACGTGACACATCATTATGCTTATAAAAGGTATTACTTTCTAACTAATTCACTTTGATTTTGATAGAATCGTGTTGATAACATGTTATAAATTAGAGAAAAAAAAAAAAAAAAAGAGCACAAAAGAGAGAAGTAAATAGAATTATGAGTATTATGTTGAAAAACAAAACCTCATATTTATGGGAAAGAATTAGAAATATAGGGGTTATAAGACTAGGGTTGCATGTGTAATTGTCAAACTTTTTAAGAGTCGCTATTTGCATTGCATCCATCATTGTTATATATCTATCACACTCTATATTCATCCTTACTAAAATTTTAAAAAAATAATATTTTAATTCATGTCACATTCCAATATTATCCTTATTAAATTCATTCATTTAAACAATATAAATCCACCCAAATATATATATATATCCTATTGAATATTTATGACTTTTGTCTTTTAATATTTCAATTCAGTTTCTATCTTGGTTCCTTAGCTTTCATTGCCTACTCTACTCGCTCAAGTCTAATTCATTTTACATAATGAACTATATTGTTCATAATAAATGAATTCTGCTTATGGTTTCCAGATATTGCAAGTGATCTTCTATGATGCAAGTAATTGCTGGTGGTTTTTACACTTTGGCGTATGGGTTAAACCAAAATTTTGTTTTCACTTAATTTCTTTTTGCATCAAGAAATGGGAATGCATGAATATCATAATCAGAATTAATATCCACTCGAATACACATACACTATGCAATTTCTCATAATCTCCCTCATCTTGTGAAGCTACTCTAGGGTGTCCGGAAGCGGCCCCGATTTTTTTGTTATAAACTGATCGTGTATGTCAATTTAAATCCTCTGTTTGCTTCTTTATTTGTGTATCATTACAAGCCAAAATTCACCACATTTAGTCCCTGTTTTGTAGAAATTAAATTTCAGATTTTAATCTAAATCATAGTCAACAATTAATTTTAAAAAATATTTTATGAAACACACAACTCTTCAACCACTCATTTCATTAACTTTTATCAAGATTTAGTAAAAATTTGATTTTAATCCCCACTAAACAGGGACTTAATATGTCTCTACACCACCCCCAAGTCCCCCAAAACCCAATTGAAAAAAAAAAAAAAA